>VWZF01004724.1:2718-19048 GCA_013396755.1 Sclerurus mexicanus | reverse complement strand
CGTGCCGCTCCCCGCGGCCCCACGCCGGCCTCCCGTGTACATCCCCGGCCGTGCCGGTCCCCCCGCGGCCCCGGAGGGACCCCCGACCCCGGAGGGATCCCCGCTGCACCCCTGGCCCCGCAGTGCTCCCCGTGTCCCCCCGGCCCCCCCTCGGTGCCGCCGCCCGGCCCGCGGGGTTTGCCCTCACGGAGCGCCCCGTGAGGGACCCCCTGAGCCCGCAGCGAAGCGATGGGTGCGCCTCGCCGGAGAAATAAGTAAATGAATTGATTGGAGCTGGAAGTCGTAGCTCTGCTCTGTGCTACTCGACCGGCGGGTTTCGGTCCTTGAGGACGGGAGCGGCCCGGGCCGGGGTCCCGGGAGGGGGCCGGGAACCCTCCGGGCCGTGATGAGTTTTACAAATTACGACTAATGTTCCCCTGGGCTCTGCACAAGAGTTCGGGGAGCCGTCACGGGCTGTCCTGGGATTTGCTCCTGCCGAGGAAGAGGAATACGGGTGTTTGAGGAGGCCTGAGGAGCTGGGGCAGAGGTTTGAGCCCCACGCTGGCCCATTCCGCGGCGTTTTTGGGGAAAATGTGGGTTATTCCAGCAGCAGAGCAGCTCATACACAGCAGGAAATACATCTCAAAATTGCTGCCTGGCAAGATGATGGTATGACATCAGGTGTGAGGCTGGGTATTAAAAGTTTGGGATTAAATAGTGGTGTTTAAATCACTTTGACTTGATTCAGCTTCTTTTCACGTGTGTGTTACTCTATAAATACAGCTCACCCTGACAGTGTTCACTGGGCATTCATAGTGCACGGAAGAGAAAAAGACTACATTTCCTTCTTTTCCACAGCTGCCATAAAATCCAGCTCTACATCCAGAAAGCACTTAGATTATGTGCATTACAAGGCCAAAAAAATGGCATTAATGCTTCCACGGCACAGATTAAAGTGTGTTTGGGGCCACCCAGGGAACCTGTGGCGAGGAGATCACCACTCCTGCTTATTGCAGGGTTATAATTTATCCCACATGACCTGAGGAGTTACCCACGGCTGAAAATTAGGTGGTTTGCATTGAGGGGAGAATGGGAGAGTCGTGTCGAACATCTTCCTAGTGAGTAGCTTTTGATACCATCCTGTTTATTGGTAGAAAAAGCTATCTGTCTGTCTGTCTATCCATCCGTCTAGTCCTGATTCTCTGACCAAAGAGAACAATTGCTCTCTCTTTGCAGGATTCCATTTCTCCCAGTACCATTGCCCAGCTCGGTCTCCAGACCACAGCCAGCAGCCCAGGTGAGTCCCCACCAGGAGCCCTCCATCACCTCCAGGCTGTGCCCGCACGCCGTATCCCATTTGCAGATACCCAAATATTCCCACTGTTCTCCTGGGTTTGCTTTCCATCCAGCAGACCAAATGAGGCCTTCAGGAAATGAGGAGCAATTAGCGGAGGCTGATACGTAGCACTGGGAGACTCTGCCTTCATCCTGCGTATAATGAAGACTTCTGGCTGCTTTGGGGAGGGGCAGGGCGCCCGCAGAGATAGCTCAGAAAATCAAAGTCAGATGAGTCCCCACAACACCCACGGGGACCAGAATTAGCTCAGCTATTTCAGGGGTCTGAGCCAGCCCGTTTGAAATGATTAAATATGTTTAATAACCGTGACCTAAGAGGATCGATGAGTTTGTGTCTAGTTTCAGGGATTTGGCTAAGAAGGTCTAGAATTGTATGAAGACAAACCCGGTTTGATTTCGATTACTTTTCCCCCTGAATGAGGCTGCTCACAGCAAACAGTTTTTCCTCTGCTTCTTCACTTCCTACCAAATTCAGTGGGATGTGGACATGTGCCTGAAGTGTTTTGCTAAATCGTGGCCTAACACTATCAGACTTGACACGTGGCCATAAACCACAGTGTCCTCTTTCAAAACTTGCTTTAAATAAAACAGGCTGAGAATGTCTTCGGCTACATAAAAATGAGGCAGCGAACTAAAACAGAGCATACAGAAAATGTGGTTTAAAACCCTTCACCCTAAACACCGTTGGTGGTTTTACAGACAAAGCTCATACAGGCCCTTTATTTTGCGTTTTGGACTTCTTGATAGTCACTTGTTTTTAAATGCAGGGTAGAGTTTAGTATGAAGAAGGAACTTAATGAGAAAAACAATCTGTGCTTCTATTTTTAGACTATTATTTACATGTAATGAAATTTTGTTCCTCTCCACTCCTGAGTCTCAGATGATGGCTTATTGCCAAGAAAAGACTTTGTCAACACACAGTGATTTTCAGAGATGCTCCCAGTTGTTCCTAAACCCTTTCAGAGTTTTGATACTTTCAATTCCCAGTTTTCAAAAGTTCATTTCCCCCTTTTGGCCGTATCTCAGTAGAATAAATGACTGAAGAATCTACCCATTTCTTCTATTTTCCTATTCTGTTAACTTCCCAAAAAAATGGACCATGTCACGTAACTCACTTGCTTAAAACCATGTTCAGACACAATAACACTTTAAAAACAGATATGCAATTTTTCTACTAACATATTGTTCTCATTAGTCCCAGTCTCCAAGAATTTTCCTTTTGTCTAGTAGTCCAAACTTACTCTCTGCTCAAAATACTGGGGGGCATTTTTGGTCCTGAATACAACTTATTTCAGGATAGATTCTCAATTACTATTTCCTCATAGAAAACATGACCAAGCTATTAAAATCCTCTTTTATTCCCGAGGTTGTCAGAGGCATAAAAACATTTGGATGTGTCACTGAAATAACCTTTCCTGGGGGACAAGAAGAAATCATAGAGGTACATTTTAGTGAAAAGACTTTGGCTGCCTGTGTCGAAAATGGAGTAGCGAATAGGTCTGATAAAATAAGGTCATTTTTTATAAGCAACAGACGTGGCACTGCTCAACATGCTGTGGAGTGAGTTCATTGCAGTGACTGGGGCTTGGCTGGTGCAACGTCTGCCCCTAAATCTGCATCCAAGAGCAATATTACATGAAATTATATCATATTGTGTTACCATCATCTTGCAAATCTGGCCCAAACAAGGGTTGCTACTTGCTTAGAAAAGGAAGGTTCATTGCATCTTTGCTCATTGCATCATTGCCTCAGTTATTTGAATTCCCAGAGGGGGAGAAAATCACCTGAAATCCTAAATTAGGGGAAGATACTGGACCATTTTGTTCCACACTTAGATGTGCTGCTCTGACAACGAACTGCAATGTGGAAAGCACATGCAAATGAGTTATTGCAACCTTTAATTACATAGCAGCGTCACAGTGTGACACACACCCCAGCTCCATTTCGCAGTTCCTGTTTTTTCAGTTCTCCACTATCAATTCCCTTATTTCTGTACTCGCACAAGCACCGTTTCCAACCCTGAGCACTCAAAACCTGCCCCGGCCACGGGAAAAACTCTTCCCCCATCGCAGTTTTTGCAAATCTAGGAGAATTTTAATTGCACTCCTTGATTTTTGAATTCCCTGTAGATTGTGTTCCTGGCCTGGAGTTGCGCATTCCAAGGCAAGCTCGGCTCCCTCTGTCCTCCTCATGCTGCACAAAGCCTTGCAGCTGCAAGACAATAGTCCTGGGCACAACAATCAGCCCATTCTTTGGAACTATTTCTTCATCCTTCCCACCCCAATATCACGGCATCATGTGTGGAATGGGATGAGCTTTAAGGTCCCTTCCAACCCAAACCGTTCCAGGATTCCATGAGGAATTTTCTGTCATGGGGGACTGAAAAAGCTCCCTCCTGGCCTTGCATGCGCCTTAATTTCACTGACCTAAAATTAACTTCTGTACCTTTTACTGCCACTACTGAGTGGATCTAGTTCTGTCTGTACCTTTTCTCTGGACTTTCACATTGTTATCTATTTTTTATTTTTTTTTATTAGAACTGAAATAGTTTCTTCTCTGCAAAGACATGGCCATTCCCGAGATATTCATCTACAGTTGTAAAAGCATTTCCTTTGGCCGAGTTAAATCCACATTTTTGGTCAACAAAATTCCATTTCCATGAATCACAATTGGGATTTTTTGTCATTAGCACCCATTTTCATAATGTGTGCATGCAGCATAAGAAGGAAGAGGAAAAAGCAACAGCAGCAGGACGTGGCTGATCCACAGGGAGCTGAGAGGGCCATGGCCAAACCTGGAGCATCAGGTCTTTCAAAAGCTTGAAACTGGCCAAGAACTATTCAGAAAGCTACATCCCTTTCCAAAATACCATCACAGAGGTGAGGCAGGCTTTGAGTGGCACTGCGCACACTTGCAGCATCAACAAACCCACGTTTTCACTGGGATAAACCCTTTCATTTCCATTAAAAGTGATTTTTGTAGCATTGAAACTTCCCAGTGTTTAAGTTATTTTCTACAAACACTAAATAATTCTGCTTCGAAATACCCACCTCTTCATTTTTTACCTCACCGCTCTTTCTAAAGAATCTCCTCGGTTATGGGAAGGCTGGAAAGAGAGCTGAGCTCCAGCAGCAAGCTGAGTTCATTTCAGATGGCTCATATGAAAACAGCACAGCTAATTATACTGTTGTAATTACCTGAAAATTATATGTATGTTGTTTTTCCACCAGTCAATAGTGCTATTTTTGAACTTCACATTGTTCTCATGGCTGCTGGAGTCACACTGTCTCTAAATCCTCTTCTTGTCTCTGCAGTAACTTACCCTCTGGTCTGGGAAAAGTGTTTTAGGAGAAGTTTCAAGTGCAGAAGGTTTCATTTAGCTCAGATCTTTTGGACTCACCTGTGCTCTCCACCACAGTATTTCCTCAGCTGTGCAGCATTTGAGAAAATAGTTCTATTTTAATACCCTTTTCAGTAAGGATTATAAGACTCTGACTCTACACTAGGACTCCAAACCAGCATCCCAGGAGGATTTACTCCTGCACATCCAAAAATGCTGAGAATTCATCCATTAAGAGCTGTGATCACCCTGATTTGGAGGAGTTTCATTTCCTCTCCTGCCCCTGGGTGGGGCCTTTTATCATCGTCTCTCTCTTTCTTTAAGGAGCAACCAATAAAAGCACCTGATGAGACCACAGTGAGTGTCACCCCCACTCCCAGGAAGGGAATGTTGTCCAGCAGCAAGGACAGGAGAATGGGAGGCAGGAAGTTTTGGCTCAGTCCCAAACAAACTCCTGCCATATTACCTGATTTTGACCAAGTCATGGGGTAAAATGCACTCAGAATGACTCCTTTGTGAAATGAAGATAATAATAGGTATCTCCCTGGACTGTTGAGAGGAAATTAATTAACATTTGGAAAGCACTTTGAGATTCTTGGATGAAAGATGATGGAGCTGGAATGCTGGCAACATTAAAATAAGTTGGAATAATGTTAATATTTATTGCATACAGTGCTTTCATCTTCAAAGCTCTTTACTAACATCAATGAATTAACAAAGAAAATATTAATAAAGATTATATTTACCCATAAAATTATCCTCCCAAACCATATATAAAGAGAGCTGCCTCCAGTTAAAAAATATTCTTGAAAGAAAACCTAAGCACCAACTGCAATATCAAGCACTAAATCCCTGGTGGGGCTGTCCAGAGCAAACCGACTTTGAACTCGGAATTATTAGTTTATACTTTTAATGAGCATAATTGGACCCTAAGCCTAATCCAGCAGCACTGCAGTGGCTGGGAGCTCATCACCCACTGCCAGGGGGAAAATGAGGGTGGCAAAGGGAGAGGGAAGAGCCGTGGCCAGGAGATGCCCAGTGGGCAGGAATCAGGGAATCCCTGAGGCTGGAAAAGCCCTGCCAGCCCACGGAGCCCACCCTGTGCCCGATGCCCACCTTGAGCTCTGAGTGCCACAGCCAGCCCTGCCTTGGGCACCTCCAGGGCTGGGCACTCCAAACCTCCCTGAGAGGGCACTTCTCTCTACAGGAGGATATTTTGCTTTAAAATGGCTTGTTGTGTCTTTGGAATCAACTCCAGAGACCCAAGGAACGCCCTGTTCCTCCAGGAGAGATAGGCAGCAGCCCTGTTGTGTTTCCTGGCTAACGTAGAGAATTCAGGGCAGCCCAGACTAAACTATCCAAACGCTGCTTGCAGGGAATTGTTCCTTTTTTTTTTTTTTGGAGGTATATTCTTACTGGCACAGCCACGACTATCACATTATCACTGGGAAGCACAGCCCAGCAATTTACTGAAAACCAGTAAATGAGAGAGAGAGTCCTTCCAAGTGCATTATGTGCATTGATTTCAAACCAGTGCTTAAAGAACAGCAAGGGGCCTTTCCTTTGTGTTTCATTTCCCACTCACCTTCCCCAGCTCAGTCTCTTCGGCTGTAAAGATAAATAGAACCAGAGGAAAAGCATTCTGTTGTTATTTCCCCCCGCACACCCCTGCCTTATTCTGAATTAAAGACGTTTCCATAGGTCTCCTTCACTACAGCAAGCACAGAGACTCGCTGGCACTGCCTAGGCTGATGGACTCGGACACATTCCAGAACATAATGGGCTCTAATAGATTTTTTTAAAATCTATGGTGCACTGCCTAGACTCTGGAGGTCATTTTAGGCAGCCCGTCAATGCTCAATATAAATATTTCTGTTCGGCGTGTTCTCTGTGCTCCCATCACAAATGTGCACTTGCCAGATGTGCCACGAAACCAAAGCCGTGCCCTATTTTTTCCAGGCTCGCTGTGAGAAGCTCCACATTATCTGGGAAGTGTTTTGGAGCCCAGTCTTGTCAAGACTGTTGCTGTTTCTTCTGAGCTGGCTGAAGGCTTTATGAAGTTAGTCACACATTAAACTGCCCCAGTTAATCTCCTATACAATGACGTCCAGGCTGAGTTTCAAATATGTTTAGTTTTGGATAGAAATCAAATGGCAACTTTGGGAAATATGCTTATTATTAGCATTAGACATAGTTTCTGGGCTCCTTCCAGTAACTTGGTTGAGTTAGAGGTGTTTTGTTAGTGAGTTTTCTTTGTGTCCTGTGTTTATGATCATGGTTGGATAGGCACTGTTTTAGCATTCAGTGTTTCTAGTGCTCTGAGTGTGATCAGGGAGATTTGCAAACATTAATGATTATCCTAACACCTCACCCATGGCAAGGACCCAGCTAAGAGCATATCACCTCTCTGATGTGGTCTGAGGGCAGCATGTTTAGGCGCAGGTAGCATTTTGTAGGTGAGGAATAGAAGCACATGAGCAGGAGACAGTATTTCTAGCAACAAATGCACCGTAGCCACAGAAAGCACTTCGACAGGCAACACTGACATCCAGACAAACAGCCAAGGACTTTTTCTCACCATGTGATCTTTTCATAATCCTCCATTTCTCCCCCAGATCAACAGGTTCCTCTTTATTTGTCATTGTCAGCTCTGAGCACAAAGAGCCTTTTGTCTGCAGCTCTGACCCAAACACACAAGACCTTTTTTTGTCCGTTCCTGGCCATATGCTCTCAACTGGACTAATGGCTTTCCAAGCTATAAAGCAGAACCTTGACCCCAGAGGGGGAGATGGGTGTGTGACAACATCTCTCTGTTTTGACATCATAATTTATCCCTGCTGCAGCACGAGCCAGCACAGCCCAGCAAAGATACTTGAAGCTGATCCGCTCTGAAGCTCCTGCTGTGGATCCCGTGGCTGGAATTGCCACTGTGGCAGATTCCAACCCTGGAGCTCAGAGCAGGGAGCGCCTGAGCCACTCGATAGCTGCCTCTTCACATCCTCTTCTGCTTCATTATCGCTGCTGTGGGGACGTTCTCACACCTCCTTTGTACAGCAGCACTTGACAGCAGAAATCACAGCAGCTGTGAAGCCCGGGGGATTCCTGCTGGAGCTCTGCCACTGTTTCCTTGGGCTCTTTGGGGTCGAGTCCTGCCATGGATGGATGCATTGCTGCACCCATGGATGCCACTCTAGGAATGCATTGCTGAGGCAGAAGCTGGCAGGCAACAAGAAAATGTTACATTTTTGCTCTGTTTTCTCAATTTTCTGGTCTACGTCACCTCACTGCACTCAAGTTGCTTCATTAAGAAGGGTGAGAAAAGCTGCTGCTGACTTGTAGGAACCTTGTGAACAATGCTCTGAGATACCACCGTCTGAGAAGAGTTCATGCCCTTTAACTGGCACCTGTTCCAGACTGTCACAGAAACCCTTTTGTTTTCCAATGAAAACAGCTCCGGAGCCAAATTCCTACCTGTCTCTTGCAGGGTGTGTCTTTGCCACATCACATCATATGGCTTTGCTCAGGGTAAACCTACCCTGGAACTCCAAGGGTGGCTTAAGAGACACGGTGGGGTGCTGAGGAGAGGGGGAACCTGCCTCTTTCTCTTCATTATTTCACTTCTTTCACCCAACATTGTCTTGACAAATCTGTCTTTCAAAAAATGGAGAGGAATGGGGGTGATCCTTTTCATTCAGCTGCTGCTTTCCCATGGATTTAACAGCGGGATTGTGAAAGTGGAGCCTCACCATTTGCTGGTGACCAGAAGAGGGAGGAGAAGAGGAAGAGCTCCTTATCTCCCCTCTCAGCCCTTATCTGAGCCTGCCAGCTGGGACGCTGGGGGAGGATGACGTGAGGATGGATAACATCTACTACAAGGAAGCAAGGACACAAAACAAGGGGATGTCTGCACCCAAAGCACCTCTTGTGTCACCCCCTGCCACAGATCTGGGGTTGAGAGGGAGAGGAAAGCAGCACTGCCTGGCCTAGAGCTGCCATGGCCTGCCCAGAGCCCACAGGGGCTGCAGCTCCAGAGCCCACCGGCGTGGCTTGGAATGACGTGCCAGCACCTCCCACACACAGAGAAACCAGCTGAGCTCGGAGCGCCGCTGTGGGAGCCTCGGAGGGTCAAGCCCAAGACAAACAGAATTAGCCCAAACACTGAGGAACAACAAAGCCCAGCCTGTGCTCAGCGTCCTCAACAGGGCAGGATGGAGCCCTTGGCACTGCCACCTGCTCGTGGCCCCCGAGCTTGGCAGCAGCGCAGAAATCTCTCCAAAGCCCCGGAGTTTTCCTTTCCTAACACTACTAATCGTCCTCCACATACAGCTGTTGTTCCCCAAAAATTGAGCCTGGAGAAGAGCAGGCTCCTGGTAGTCCTTATAGAACCTTCCAGTGGCCAAAGAGGCTCCAAGGGAACTGGAGAGGGACTTGGGACTTAGAGTGACAGGACAAGGGGCAATGGCTTCCCACTGCCAGAGGAAGGGTTAGATGGGATAATGGGAAGGAATCCTTCCCTGGGAGGGTGGGCAGGCCCTGGCACAGGGTGCCCAGAGAAGCTGTGGCTGCCCCTGGATCCCTGGAAGTGCCCAAGGCCAGGTTGGACGGGGCTTGGAGCAACCTGGGCTGGTGGAAGGTGTCCCTGTCCATGGCAGGGGATGGAATGGGATGGAGTTTAAGGTCCCTTCCCACCCAAACCATTCCATGATAATTCTGGCTTCAACACGAGGCACAGAACTTTGGGGCAGCATGAGTCAAGTTACACATCCAAGATGGAGCCACCATCACCAAATTACAGAAACAAGTCTTCTGCGATTTGTAATATGTGAAGAAAAAAGAAATGCAGGCAGAAATGTGATGACAGAATTTCTCTCAGAACCTCTGTTACATGAACATGAACACCAAAGCTTTTAATTTAGCTAAGATTTCGCTCTAAAGAGAAAGACGTACAATTTGTTCGGGACTAGTTGACAGATGGGAAAATTAAGTCCTCTGTTATTGTTCCATTTGCTGGATGCAAAAATACTTAACACAGAGGACTTGGAGGATGGGAAGAGCTATGAAATATCAGCTGTCTGGACAAAAATTAGAGACAGAAGTGTCTGGGTCCGATCCTGGAAGATGCCACATGCTTCCAGCTAGTCCAAAAAATCAGGCTGTTCCTTAGCATTCCTCAGCAACCTCCCTGCGGTAAAGCAAAGGAATAAATGGGTGAATTTAGTCTTAAACCTAAAAAGCAGAATTACACAAGATCCTTTCAGTTTGACATCTCCACCCAGCAAACTCTTTCAAAACATAAATTCTCTCCGTTGAAATTTTTTTGGTTTTTTTTAAGTTGGAAGTCTTTAGCTAAAATATCTTTCTTTTCTCTACTAATAAAGAAAGGTTATTAGTACTGGTTTTCCCTTTTCCACTGAAGATGTCCTGCAGTTTTCTCCCATCTGGGAACCAAAGTTCTTTCAAATGATACCCAGAAATAATTGGCAGCTCTTGGCCAAGTGGTTCAGAAAGGCCGGAGCAGCTGGTCCTGCGCTCACATCTGGGCTCTCTCACACAATGCATTAGGAATTAATGGGACATAATGGAGCAGACTGGAGGCCAAGTGCAGTTCTGGGAAGCAGGAGCTGTCGGACCAGGATGGCCCCTCATGCCAACTGGAGCCAGGGCTTGTGCCAGAGCAGAAATCGACTGTTAAAAGGCTGATAGCCAGAAAAGGGATTAAAAGCCACCCAACTGCCAGCGATATCCAATTTCTTCCTGATGCACGGCCCTGCCTCACAGTTTACAGCCCTGGGTCTGGCCCTAGGTGCTCTGAGCTGTGGACAGCCCGTGCTCAGGACACCGTGTCCCACAACCAACGGGAGGGAATTGGTGTTTAATTGGAGCCTGTTCCTCGTTATCAGCGCTGCAGTTGCAGGGTCTGCTCCTGAGGGGCCTGTTATCAGCAGCACAGCTCCACCACAGCATGCGAAAAGCCACATCCCTGACCCCCAGCCCCCCTCCTGTGGAGCACTGCAAAGCCATCCTGGGATGGGCAAGCACTGGGTACGGTCAGGCACCCTCAGTTACCCTTGCCAAGATCCTCCTGCATTTGCAGTTCGCCTCAGACACCCCTTTAGGCTTTGCAGGAGTGACCATGGAATAGTTCAGGTTGGTAAAGCCCTCTGAGATCGACCCAGCACTGCCAAAACCATCTAAACCACATCCCCCGCGTGCCACTTTTGCACAGCGATGGTCCTAGAAGGAAAATTGCACGCTTGGTTCTCAGTCAGGCTGCTGTTCACCACCATTCACCTTGGGACACATCTCAGGACCACTTTTCCCTTGCCTGGCTTAGAAGGAAGGGAGGGAGAGTCGCTCCATCCCCTCTCACACCCTCTGCTGCGCTGCCCTGGAGCTCACAAGCACCTCCAGATTTCTTCAGGAGAAACCCCTTTTGCACTTTTAGCCTTTCTACTGTTCTTTCAAAGATTTCTTTGCCCGTAGACATCTTTTTTTCTTTTGGAGGAAAAAAAGAAATCCCCAATTTAAACGGAGTCTATTGTTTTCACTGAACTGAACTGCGGAAAGATTCCAGAGCATGGTTGTGATTTGCCACATCTGTGATTTTTATGCATTGTTTTCATGCCAGGAGTTTCATAAAAGGTGTTATATAACCACATCGTATCACATAATTCAACATGTTTCCGCAATTAGGAGCCCACGTGAGCATTTAAGCAAGGATCTTGCCTGGGGTTTTCCTGTTTCTGTACATCTTTGGGCCCAGCCAACCTGAGGGACGAAGATGAACCGTGGCTGTGCCCTCCTCCTTTCTCCTCCAGACTCCGCTGTCATTTACTGATGGACGAGTTCACAGAATCCCAGAATGGTTTGGGGTTGGGAGGGACCTTAAAGCCCATCCAGTCCCACCCCCTGCCATGGGCAGGGACACCTTTCACCAGCCCAGGTTGCTCCAAGCCCCGTCCAACCTGGCCTTGGACACTTCCAGGGATCCAGGGGCAGCCACAGCTTCTCTGGGCACCCTGTGCCAGGGCTGCCCATCCTCCCAGGAAGGAATTTCTTCCCAAGATCTCATCTAAATCTGCTCTCAGCAGGTTTCAAACTCTTTGGTTTGAGGCCACTGCCCCTTGTCCTGTCACTCCAGGCCCCTGTAAAAAGTCTGTCTCCATCTTTCTTGCAGGCTCCCTTCAGGCACTGAAAGGCCACAATTAGATCCTGCCAGAGCTTTCTCTTCTCCAGGCTGAACAATCCCCGTCCTCTCAGCCTTTCCTCGTTGCAGAAGCTTGGTGGCCTCCTCTGGACTTGCTCCAACAGGTCAATGCCCTTCCTGTGCAGAGCTGGATGCATCTGTGACCTGTCCTGCATGGATCACTGCTGCATTTGCATTTAAAAATAAACATATATTGCTTGAGCCTGGCTCAGAAGAGCCAATGTTTACAAAAGCAATGCCATTCTTACCATTCAGATCCTTGCACCCTCCAGATGTGTGTTCAGCAAGATCCTTGGAATTTTCATAAGGGGTCATGAAGCTCCATGAAACTTGGTTACCTTCTAGAGCAGAAGACAATAGAAAATGGAGATGGTTGGACTTATCGGTCTTGGAGGTCTTTTCCAGCCTTAATGATTCTATGATGTGTTTGCTCCATAAGTTTGGCTGGTTACAAATTGGCAAATCAGCAGTTTCTGGCAAAGGCTCATCTAATAAACCAGAACCAATGGGCTGGAACCTTCAGAGAAAGGTGAAGAATTCCCTTTCTGAACATCCTCCCATTCTCATCGTTCTCAGCCTTTAGTGTTATATGTGTATCTTAGGACCCTTATCCCTTCTTTCTCTTCCTGGTGCTTCCCTTCTCCAGGTGAGCACCCCCAGCTCTCCCAGCCCGTCTGTGAGAGGAATCCTCCAAAGGAGACTCTTCCACCTGTGAGCAGGGACCAGGAGCTTTGCTATGGAAGGGATGGATTTATTGGGACACACTCCACAGTTTTGCCATAGGTGAGCCACTGGGAAGTTTGGAAATTTCCAGCCTGGCTCTGCTTTAAATGAAAAGCTCCATCTTGTTCTCCTGGGTCAGATATTCTGTGAACAGTTTCTAATTTGGACCAGAGCTCTGGAAAACTTGATTAGAGCTGTGAAAATGGAATTTTTATTAGGGAGAACTGAGCTATTGCCAAGGTTTATTTTTCAAGGGAGCAGGACCTAATCCTAGAAGTAGTTCCAGGGCTGTGCTATTCTGGATGCCCTTGCAATGCTTTATGGCAATTATGCAGCCAAACCTGGACTGACTGGTAATGTTTGCTTTGGACAAGTTGCTACAGATGGTAAGAAACTGCAAATGTGCTTCTCAGTGTGGTGCAGACACCACTGAAAATGGATTTTCTCTCAAGTTTCTCCTTTTTTAACTCTCCCTCCCTCTTTCATTTTTACACTAGTAACATGTTCCCAAATCCACACTACCTGGAAACAAATAAACATTGAAAGAGAACAGAAACATACCTGTGCTCAGACATTACCACCACACAGACCAATCTCCTTGCCAGCCTTCAAAGCTCAAATGTCTGCAAAGCCCAACATAACCCCCCGTTTGGGCAGATGCTTTCCAGGGAACTGCACATCAGCTTCCCCGGGGAAGCCCCTAAAGGTTATGGCATGGAGTGACCCTCCGGAGGGAGCTTTCCATCTGCACCAGGCTTTGTATCCAGGCTGGGCTGAGCCATAAATCCCGGAATGCATGGGAAAAGAGCAAATTAAAATGTGCTATACTTGGCAGGTCCCTTTAGGAGTGTAGTACTTGTGGAAGGTGACATTAATGGCCCTTCCAGCTGAAGGCTGCTCGTGCTTCCAGAGCTGGGGGAGCAGAACCAGGAGTGGCAAAGGCTTCCCGAAAAGGTGCTCCTGTCCTCTCCCAAAAGGGCTTTGCCTCGGGAGCAACAGTCCTGCAGCACTGCCTGCCCATGGCAGCAGGGCAGCGGGTGATCCTGCCCCTCTGCCCAGCCCTGGGGGGGCCTCACCTGGGACAGTGCCCAGTGCTGGGCTCCTCGGGACAAGAGGGACATGGTGCTCCTGGAGCAAGTCCCTCAGTGATGGGGGGAACTGGAGCATCCCCTTATGAGGACGAGAAGAGATCGCCTAAATGAGATCAAATAAGATCCAAAATAAGATAAGATCTCCAGTCAATGTCTATAAGTATCTGAAGGGAGGGTGCCAAGAGCATGGAGCCAGAATCCTCTCGGTGGTGCCCAGCAATAGGACAGGAGGCAACAGGCACAAAAAGAGGCACAGGAAGTTCCACCTGAACATGAAGAAGAGGTTGTTTACTGTGAGGGCGGCTGGCACCAGAACAGGCTGCCCAGAGAGGGTGTGGAGTCACAACCCTGCCTGCTCCTGGAACCCCACCTGAGCAGGGAGGTTGGGCTGGGTGTCCCCCAGCGGTCCCTTCCAACCTGACCCCTGCTGGGATCGTGTGTCCTCCCGGCTGGCACAGTCACTCAGAGCTCACCAGTGGCAAGCTGAGATGAGGAACCCACCACCAAGACACGCTGGGGATGGGGGTGAGCAGGCCTTGAGGTCTCCAAGACCCTGCGTAGGGCTGGCAATGAGCAGAGTGGGAGCAGCGCTCCTGCAGCTCCGTGTGCCAGCCCTGGGCACTGCCTCCTGCCCGCTGCCCCCTTCCCAGGCTGCCAATTCACTTAATTACAGCACAAGAGAAGTGGCTCCGGGCAGCCAAACTGCTGGGGCGAGGTTCTTGGGGACCCATCGTCCCACGGGCTGCCTCCAACATCAGTGGACTGGAAATCTCCAGCACAGGCATCAGCCCCCCTCGCTCACCCTTCCCCAGCCAATCCACCTGCTCTGGGGCAACAGCAGCTTCAGTCCTCCATGGCAGAGCAATGAGAATTCATTTGTTAGTGTCAAATTCTCCCCTTGGATGTGCACGTTCAGCTTTTGCAGACTTCAGTGGAAGCCTGGCCTTCAGTGGGCCCTCTGTGTTTGTTGTGGGCTTTGAAGCCGGGCTGGTGTCAGGAGGTGTGAAATATTTGGGAGAGCAGAGCCTGTCCCAGCAGTGGCTCTGACAGGGTTGGGCAGTGAAGCAAAGCGAAAACAACGGCACAATGAGGGGAGGCAGATCCCACAACTTCATTAAGAGTCAGAAAGGAGATCAAAGGAAAGAATTTCCAGCTTTTAAGAATGAAAACAAAAGGAAAATGTGTTTTAAGTCTCCAAGAGAAGCACCGAGTTCACTTTGTCACATGGAAATAAGTGATTCTATAAGCAGGGCAGAGCTGCCCTGCACGTGCCCTCCTCTCGTCCACACAGCACAAAGTCTTGTTTGCACCCAAAATCCAGTCCATTCCATTAAACCCACATCTCCTCACATATGGACACTTCATGCTGTTCACACACAGCTCCTTTCTGTCCTGTTCACACTTGTCCCTAAAATACTGAATTTCAACCCAAAGGACACCACCCAGACACATCATTGCTCAAATAAATTGTTTTCCCAAAAATCACTGGAGATGAAGGCAGGAGGAACCTCCAGCCAGACAAGGACCAGACACACACCTTGTCTGCAGCCCTTGCAGCCAGACAGATCCTGAAATTACTGGGAGTTTTCCCCTGAGCAGGAACTTTTTTGGGTTTTGCTGGGGCAAGGCCGAGGCAGCCAACAGGTCACGGCTCATTTTGGTCACAACTGAACATTTCAGGTCCCCTTTTGGCCCCCTGGAGAAGCAGACACCCATGGTGCTGGGTGGGCAGCACCCAAGGGACCAGCCAGACTCACTGTGGGGCCACTGGATCATCTCCAAAAGGTCTTGGCAATGCTGGTGACTGGGAAAAAGCAACTGCGACTCCCAGCTTTGGTCTGGGAGAGGAGGAGGAACCAGAGTGGTCGGTGCAGAACATTTGGCCTCACCAGCATCACCCCGGGAAGGTGTTGGAGCAAATCCTGCTGGAATGCACTCCCAAGAGACCAGGACGAGTGTTCTGGGAACAGCCAGTGCAGGTTCCCCAGGCACAAATCGTTCCTGGGTGCCCTCTGGGATGAAAGGACTCTGTGGACGAGGGGAAATCAAGGGGTTTATTTACCTTGGCTTTAGCAAGGCCTTTGGCACAGCTTCCAGAGCATCCTCAGAGCCAAACTGGAGAGACACCGACCAAAGAAGTGGAATGGTAGGAAAATTGGCCAGACTGCCACGATCAAAGGCTGTGTGCAGGGCACAAAGTCCAGCTGGCAGCCAGGGAGCAGTGCCATCCCTCGGGATCAATATCGTCCTTATTAGCCACCTGAAGGACGGGACACCAACTGGGAGGACAGGACTGCTGTTCAGAGAGACTGGCACAGGCTGGAGAAAGGACAGGGACCTTGCGAGGGCAAATGCCACGTCCTGCCCCGGGCTGGGATAAAGGCCCCGGATGCTGAGCTGTCTGTGCTCCCCCCCTCCGGCTCGGACTTGCGTTCCCACGGGGCAGATTTGGTAGTTTCCATGGAAGTAGCACCAAACCCTCGTTCGAAGCCAGCCCAACTCCGTGGCGGAGCAGAGGGCGCTGGAAGCGCCATCTCCTGGCGACAGCAGGGAATCGTGGGGTGGGCTGGAGGGACCTTAGTGCCCCTCCCATCCCATCCCATCCCATCCCATCCCATCCCATCCCATCCCATC
>VWZF01004723.1:23248-44030 GCA_013396755.1 Sclerurus mexicanus | reverse complement strand
GCTTTTGATGCAGCCCAGGACAGAACTGGCTTTCTGGGTTGCAAGCGCACACTGCTGGATCATGTTCAGTTTTTCATCCACCAGTATCCCCAAGTCCTTCTCTGCAGCGCTGCTCTCAATCCATTCATCCCACAGTCTGTATTGATACTGAGGATTGCCCCGACCCAGGTGCAGGCCTTGTACAACTTCATGAGGATCACATGGACCCACTCCTCGAGCCTGTCACGGTCCCTCTGGATGGCATCCCTTCCCTCCAGTGAATCAACTGCACCACTCAGCTTGGTATCATCTGCAAACTTGCTGTGGGTGCACTCAATCCCACTGTCTATGTTGATGAAGATACTGAAGACTACTAGTCCCAGTACGGACCCTTGAGGGACACCACTCATTACTGGTTTCTACTTGGACATTGAGCTGTTGGCTTTGAATGCAGCCATTAGTCAATTCCTTATCCATCTAACAGTCCATCTATCAAACCCATCTCTCTTCAATTTCAAGGCAAGAATGTAGTGGGGGACTGTATCAAAGGCCTTACAGAAGTTCACATAGATAACATCAGTTGCTCTTTCCTTGTCCACTGATGCAGTCAGTCCATCGTAGAAGGCCACTAGATTAGTCAGGCATGATTTGTCCTTGCTGAAGCCATGTAGGCCATCTCTAATCACCTCACCATTTTCCATATGTTTCAACGTGTCTTCCAGGCAGATCTGTTCCATGATCTTACTGGGCACAGAGGTGAGGCTGACTGTTCAGACTAATTCTTTGTACCCTTTTTAAAAATGGGTATGATGTTTCCCTTTTTCCAGTCACTGGGGACTTCACCTGACTGCCGCAACTTTTGAAATATGGTGGACAGTGCTTTGGAAACTACATCAGCCAATTCCCTCAGGACCCTGGGATGCATCTTGTTGGGTCCCATGGACTTGTATATGTTCACGTTCCTCAGGTGGTCTCAAAGCAGATTTTCTACTATGATGGGAGGGACTTCATTCTCCCAGTCTCTGTCCTGAGGTTCGGGACTTGATAGATATGGGAAGAGAGATTACCATTGAAAACTGGGGCAAAAAAATTGTTGAGAACCTCAGCCTCCTCCATGTGAGCTGTCACCAGTTTTCCTGTCTTATTTATTGGGAGGGGTGGGGGTATGCGTACATTTTCTTTCATCTTCCTTTTCTGGACAATGCACCTGCATGTTGTACCTCCATGATGCTTGTGGGTCCTTTCCAACTCAGGGGATTCTATGATAATAAAGGGAGGGGGTCCTAGCATTAGTAGTTGAGGGGCCACAGCTTTCTGGATCTAGGGAGGGTCGTGCAGACTTTAAGCCTGGAGTGTCAGCTACTGGGGTGACTGGTGTGAGTGAATTTGGTGACAGCTACTGAAATCAGACTGGGAGTAAGCACCCCTGGCCTGTGGTGCCAGCTACTGGAGCAAGCAGGATCTTTAACCTCCAGCCACCGGGGTGGGAACAGTGTGTATCCCAAAAATCAGCTACTGGGGAGACTGGCATGACTATGGTGTATGTGCACACACATGTATGTGATCTGAAAAGAGCAGGTGCTAGCTACTGGGAGGACCAGAGTGAATGGATTTGGTGCCAGCTACTGAAGTCAAACCGGGCTTGTAGGAGCCCCTGGCCTGTGGTGTCAGCTACTAGAGCAAGTGGCGGGGTTCTCAGTGCCAGCTACTGATGGGACCTGTGTGTGTGTAAGTGAAATTTGTTGACAGCTACTAGAGTCAGATTGGGGGTATAGGTGCCCCACAGCCTGTAGTGTCAGCTACTGGAGTGGGAACAGTGGGTCAGCATCAGCTACTGGAGTGAGTGGGGGTCTTTTACCTTCAGCCACTGGGTGGAAAGTGTGTGTCCTAAAAACCAGATATTGGGGGGAACCAGCATGAGTGAGACGAGTGAGAGGCTCAATGCCGATGGCTGGAGCAGGACAGCAGGTCACAGCTTGCATGCCTAGTTCTGACTGCTGGGGGGTGGGGGGAAGTCAAATGTCTGTATCTTCTCCAAACCTGGTGTATGGGTGTCCATGTGCAAGTATATTCATTAACTAACTTGAAGCTGTACTTGCCAGCAAGTAGCAGGAGAGACTTGAGTCCAGACTGGGGTATCAGGTAGGCAAGGGTCAATGCTGGTATGTCCATGGGGACTTGTGAATGCAGAGTGCCTGTGAGATGAGCTTCTGAGTGTATTCATGTTTTCTACTGAGCATCAAGATTGACTAGCCAATGAGTAGGCACACATGAAGCAGGTAAGAGTGTTTGGGATCTGGGCAGGGATACCAGGTGGACAGAGGGTTCATGACAGTACTTGAGGGATCCTGGACTGTGTGTGTGCTTTTACTAGTGTCTTTCTATCTCTACCAGCCAGAGGAGAAAGGGGACCTGGCTGTCTATTTTTATGCTTGTCCTAGTTACAGTGGCCAGGACCAGTTTATCACTATGTGGGTGTAACCAAAACCGTGTATTCTATACCCTCTATGTAATTTCTGATGAACTGTTAATAATGGATCATTTGCAGCAACTGCCCAGGGCACACCCCCGACACCTCAGGCTACAAGCTGGGTGTTAAAGAACCCTGTGAGGCACGGGAATGTTTCTGTCTTCACACCAATGACTCAGGTGTGATAACTCCCCTCCAGGGAGGCATTAACACCTTCACACCCAGCCTGAGGGGTCATGTCTGATAACGGGCAATCAAAGATTCCAAAAATATGCCATGACTCACAGAGAAAATCACCCATTGTGAAACTCCTCGCCCTGGGGGAGGGACTGGGCATTCCCACCTGAACCTAAGCATATATAATCTTGAGTTTTGGGACTTTGGGTACCACTCATTGGATCCAGAGGAGGACCAGAATTGCAACAGGACTGAATCTGCCACTCTCAACAAGACTGTGACCATCATCCTCACCAACAGGTTTTCCTTTCCTTTTATGTTGTACTTAGGGGGGCCATGTGGTGCTCAGCACAGGGGCTAACGAACACCATTCTGTTCGTGTCCCATGGTGCTGGGTTATACATCTTTTTTTTGTGGGCTAAAACCAGTTTTTCTCTGTATCATTGTATTTATTGTAATCTTTTTAGTAAATTCTAACTCTGACTTGTAATCTCTCTTGGGTTGGGTTCATTTTACCTGCTGGTTTACCTTTAAACCAGCACAGTTTTATGTAGATCCTGTATATTAGGTGCTGTTGAAGGCAGCACCTTTTCTGTGACAGTCTGTGTAACCAGCCATTGTCAGTATCCTCTGTGTGTGTTTCTGAGATACGAAGCTGTAAACAGATAAGTGACAGCTGAGTCCCTCAGCCTGGGCAGAGATTCTGGGTGCCTGGGATACTGGGCTGGGCTCAAGCAACTGGGCAGGAAGGAGTCTTGGGCTGGAGTGGCTGGAGGAGGGAGTCAGGCTCCTAATATCCCTTAATAGTATTTGCAAATTAAGTTGCTCATCAAGCCTTTTATGTTTCAAAGTTCATATAAAGAAAATAAAGAGGAAATAAGAGGTATAGTTTGGACTTCCTTGACTATTATAGAGATTTTCTCTAACTACATGTAATTATCTAGGGGGGAAAATGCTATAGATCGTCTACCACAAGCCTGAGGAGTACTTAATCCCTGTAAGGGAGAAATGAAGATACAAATGAGTAGTGGAAGAAGGGTTTAAATTTCTGCAATAGTAGTATGATTCATTTAGTATTGTCTTGCTGTGACCAGACAATCTGTTGAAGAATTGGTCTCAAATGACAGTAAGTCACATCTGTTTTAAAGGGATTTCTGACTAATATCAGTGACTTTTCTGTCCAGGCACATTTATTAGACTTTCTTTTTCCCCTTCTGTGGTTTATCATTCTTTGAAACATAGTAGGGATCATTTATTTACAAAATCAATGTAACTACACTGGTAAAAGTGAAGAATCTTGTTGATATAAAGAAAAAACCTAATCATGGATTGATACTGAAATTTGGGAGGGAAAGGCACTAAAACTTTCCCATATAGACCAAATCTTGAGGAGTAAAAGTCTTGACCTATATGTTATATATTTTTACAGCAAATTGTTCCAGGGAGGAACAGGGGTCCGAAGGAATGTGGAAACTGAGACACCGCAGAAAAGTGAACCCAAACAGTAGTTTTATTACCAAAGGTGGCCAAGTAAACAGGAAAGAAACCCAAGAGAGAGAGATAAAAGAGAAAATAAGCCTCTAGATACAAACACCCAAATTACCCAGGTGTCCCCCATGGAGTTGTCTCACCAACCCCCAGAATGCCCAGACTTCCCTAGCAGTGGCTGCATCCTCAAGGGTCAGCCGGCTCACAGGTGACGGCGGGTGTCCCTGCCAAGGCAACGTTGTCCTGTCATGTGAAAGCGAGCGAGCCCACAGGCATGAGCCATCTGCCTTTTATTGAATTGGCCAAAATGACGTTTACCTGAGTGGCGTGGCCAGTGCTGCCCAAGCAAAGGTTTTTGGCACCTCTCCCCAGTTATGTAAGTGGGACCCTCTTGCGCGTGTCTGGGGGCATTGGCACCATCGTGATATGCTCCAGGGGGTCTTTATTAAATGGGTCTGGGGGCTTCATCCTCCTCCTCCTCTCTTTCTCCTTCAAGTGCCCTTGGAGGGCCGTTAGTCAATCATGAGAGCCCAATTAATTTTAGTTTACACAGAAATACCTCCTTCAAGGCCAAAGACTGTCTTTATTGGCCTGTTTTCCCGTCACTTGGCAGGAGAAAACCCAGCTTCCCACAGGTGGCTGGGCCAAACACAGACCAAAAATATCAGCATCTAATTCTACCCGAATACACAAATCCACCAACTCTCTAGTATTAAGTGTTGCTTTTTGAAGACATTCTTACTGAGTTAAATTCATCTAGCCTAATAAACTGGAGGCTGAACTCTTCCATCCTGTTAAATCTGTTACCTTTCAGATTTTGCTCAAATCGAAGTACTGACTTTATTTCTTTTAAATATGTTTGTCAATTTTTTTTCCAATTTTAAATAAAGCTGACTTGTTACAAGCCTGTTCTTAGAAGTTAAATATGTTGTCCAGAAGTCACTGCTGGCAGAAGGAAGTAATATCTGATACAGCTGAGTTTTAATTCAGCAGTAATTGGAGCATTTATCTTAAAAGTTGGGCTTTATTCACTACTTCCTGTAGTATGCAAGAATTCACTTAAAGAAGGCAAATTTTCCTGAAGTGGTCACACAGTTGGACTAGATGGTCATTGTAGGTCCCTTCCAACTGGAACTATTCTATTTATTTAATTTACATCACCTGAATTTGAAACTTATTTATGTTTTATTCAAGTTGCTAAAAGATAGATGGTTGTTTCTGCTGGCATGATAAATTTCATCAATGTTGTAACCATGTCAGAAAGCAAACACGTTGGAAGGAGGCTTCTGTTTCTGTTGACTTTAAATAATTCCTGTGATAGCTCTATAGTAGCTTGCTTGAAAAAAACAAATTAGCCAGGTAGCCAGATAGTTATCTCAAACAGATAATTGCTCCTTTAAGGTTACATTAAAGCAAAAGTGGTATTTGTATTTAAAGATACTAATTGAAGACCAAGATCAGAATTTAGATATAATTCTTCCTTCAAATTCAGATCAAGCAAAGATCTAGTCATTTGAATTCTGAGGGTTCTTGATTCTACCATCAAATCAAGAGAGCTGTGATTTTTTTTCATCATTTAAGGCTGATTCTCTTTAGGCTGGAAGGATATCAAGAAAGTAAAATTTTCTGGGACCAGAGGGAACCTGGTTCTCACCCAAAGCTACTCAATAGCATTCAAAGCTTCTGTAAGAGTTCAGCCATTCTATTCCTAACCACACTAGGTGGTACTTCAAAGCGTCCAAAAAGACTAGGAAATTTATGTAAAGTTTATGTACAGCTGTGACCAGTACCTCCTGCTCCTAATCTCTGGTAATATGGCTAGGATAACTAATGCCATTTTATAAGGTAAACAGCCATTCTCTGTGACCAAGCCTGTTACGTATCAGTCCCCTTTCCCCTCCTCATCAGGTCTTGAAGGTCCTGCACACCAGGCAGACTTCTTCTCCCCTTCCTTAGTGGCCTCCAGGTTTTTGGGTGCCATGCTGATTACTCCCCTCCTTACCAGCCTTGAAGGCCCCAAGGCACCTGGTCAAATCTTGATTTTAATTTCTAGTAGGCATTATATAAATTATTGAGATCACACAGTCATTAGGAGCTAAGAACATTAGAATATTAGCATATAAGTGCTGAATCATTATCTGGAGACCCAAGACCCCTACTAAGGGTAAGTGATTAATTTTTGCGAGAATAGAGGCTTCCTTAACTGAAGGATCTATATCTAAGAGAAACACGAATTGCTGATGCATAATAAATTTGCAGAAGCTGATGATGGAAACATTTGGGTTAACAGATAAACCACAAGGATGCTGACAGATAATTATGCTGCAAGACCCACAAAATAATTTTTGTAATGTATGTTGCTATGCTGTATCACATTTATGATTAGACAATATGCATCAGTAGGTGGATGATTCATATCATACCCTTGTAGCATAAGGTATAAACCCCTAAAAATCCCTTGTTTGGCTGAGACATCTCACACACATGAATACTTACCTTTGTAATTCTATACTTTGCATCCTAGCCTCTCTCCTTAGTTGTCATGGACCAAATTTGTAACACAGGATATCCATAGTTGATTTTTCTTATGATGGCTTACGCATTTTCTTTCCTATGATGGTGAGAGGGCAGTGTACAGCCACTGGCTCCCAAGGCCTGTTTAAGGAAGCGGTACCACTGCCATAAAGCACTGTAGGCACCTCACGAGGCAGCACTAGATCCACTGCGGTGGGTGGGTGGGTGGATGGGAGGGGAAAGACGGACATTCACCGCCCCGGTCCTAGTGGCCTTCGTTTGGAGAAGGGCTAACAGACAACCATCTGCGGACAAGCCCACACCGCTCTCCGCTACGACCGTCGACGGAGCGCCGAGAGGCGGCAGCGAAGGAAAAGGAGCGGCAGCACCTACAGGTACGCCTGCGCACTAGCGAATAGTGGTGGACTAGGTGAAGGATTGTTTCCTGCGCTCCTGTCGCAGTTCGGAATTGCAGTGCGCCTGCGCGTTGGTGGAAGGGAAGAGGGCGGTGTCCGGTCCCGTGTTTTGAACGTCTCGATGCGGGTAGCTCACTATTTGGCAGGAAGGTGAGGAGGCCTCTATTCTGGTGGTGGAGTTCGTGTACGGAGAGGAGGATCTAAATGTAGCAGAGGCGAATAGGAGGCAGCAGTGACAACGGTGAAGTAAGACAAGCGAAACAGGGGGAGCAGCTGTCCCTACTGCTGCCGCAGAGAGTCTGAGTGGCCTAGTGAGATAGGACTGCTGCGGCTGCAGCGCTAACGCTTCCAGGCGCCTATCCCCCCAGCAGGTGAGTAACGAATGCGGGGAAAGGGGGGAGGGAAAGGAAAACGCAGCCCGTCGCGCCGCCTTTAGCCTAGCCTAGTACCGGGTAGAACCGGAGGGAGTCGCTATCGAATGAGCTTGGAGCCGCTGCTTCTAGCTTTCCCTCCCCTTCCCCGCGGCTGACGTTATTTATATACCTGCGATGTTCCGTCTCTGTTAACCTTTTACTTTTTCACTGCCTGCCTCAGTAGCCCGCCTAGAAGCCGCGGGAGACGGGCGAAAGTGGGGGCCCTTGGGCTCCCTTCCCACGTAGCACCCTGGCTCCTTGGTAACTTCCACTCTTCTGGGCTCTGGGGGACTGCTGCCTTCCTTTGGCATGGCCCCTCCTGGTATCTACCCCGCCCACATCGCGTCCCTTGCTGGAGAGAAGGGGTCGCAGCTGCATATTTCCCCTTCCTCTTTGTGGAGCTATTGTACTGTGGGCTGGGGCCCGCTGAGGGGCTCCCAGCAGATAAGCCTCTCTGTCGATAGTGCACGTTGGGGGAGGCAGGTATGTCTCTGACCTGTCGTTTGTTCGCTCTCCCCATGAGAAAATGGGGTGAAGGGTATGTGAGGGTGGTGGCCGGGCTCGGCCGCGCCTCAGTAGCCAAAGGCTGGAGTTGTGAAAGCTGCTAACGCGTCGGGCTGGCAGCGCTGGAGTTGCACACGCCACCGCCGCTGTCTGGGACACCCAGAGTGTGTGTACGTATGCGCGCGCTCTGCTCGCGCTTTTCTGGGTTCCTTTGTCTGCCACTTTCCCCTCCTCCCTCCTCTCCTTTCTTTCCCCCTCCCTTCTTTCCCCTCTCTTCCAGACTCAAAACGCTGCTGCAGCTGCAGGTTTATAAATACTAGACTAACACACACAACATGGCTGACGCTCGTCCTGCTCCTTCACCAAGCTCTCATCTTTCTCCCTTTGTCTCTGCTGCTTAGCCTTTCCTCCATTTAGTCTTTTGTTTCTTCTCTTTCATCTCCCGTTAAAAAAAAAATCACTCTCCTTATTGCGCGCATGGCGGGATTTCAAGGGTAAGGATCATCGTTTTGAAGGCTTTCTCCTTTTGTTTTGCTGTTTACAACAAAATCAAACCTAAAATCAGAGGGGGTTTGGGAACCTAGCAAGGCCTGGAGGGAGGGGGAGAATTGGCTGAGCCCTGCTGAGAGAGGCTTGGTTGGAATGTGCGTATCTCTTTGGGGGAGGGGGCTAGTGCAGCAAAGTGCTTCTGGAGATGAAATACTGTATTATGCTTGCAAAATGATCTAGTACTTTCTTTTATTGTGGGATGTAGTTCAGTATAAGGAATCAACTCGACACAGTCTTATTAAAAAACCTTGAACTACTTATGTTAGAATAGGCATTGTGTGGTGAAAAACCATAGCATAGGTTTTCTGGGGTTTCTTGGTGCTCTCTGTATCTCCTTGTCAGTATCTTAAATAGCTTACAGATCGTAGGATATAAAACTGGAATTAACACTTGCCAGGTCTCTTTGTGTTGCTAGTTTTCTGTCACAGAATTATTTGCCCTTGTGATGACAAAAGTAAAACAGAAGCATGTTGGTTTTGTTGTTAAAAGGAGCACTTTTTCTTAAAAAGGAAAAGGTATGGTATTGTGAACTGAAGCGTGATACTGAACTACAAGACAGCATGTTTCTGACTTCTAACACAAGACAAATGTTCAGATCAGTACCTCCCAACCTTAGTTATTCAGAGTACTCCCTTCTGGCTTCAAAGAAAATAACTTATATTTTGTTGGGGTTTTTTTGTTGTTGTTTTTTTTAATGACATAAAGCCAAAGTAACATTTTAATTTCTTGGGCATACCTAAAATGATCTGCTAGGGAACAGCATATCTAGGTTTTAAGGATGAGTACCCAAGGTGCAAAGGATGTGATTCTTTCTATTGCTTTCTAAATATATGTGTTACTGTAACTCATAATAAATGTTTAATTTTCAAAGATTATATTTAAAAACAAAGTCTTTATTCAAAGCATGAACACATTGATAGCCATGACTTCTATAAGAGCAGTGTCCTCAAGTAATGTCCTAACGTTTTTTTTGGCTACTTTGCCTTGGAAGCTTCTAGTGGAGGAGCACTGGCATAGCATAATTATAGTTCTTATTGAGATAGAAGTAGTTACTGCATTTTACTGCTAGAATTATGTATCATATATTAATAATTTCTTTAATATTTGGGTTTTTTTTTCCTCCTGCTTTTTCCATCCCCATTTACAAGTGTAGATTAACTGGAGGAGACAATAAATTATAATATTGAGTTTACCACAATGTAAAACTTGATTGGAGTAATCCAAATTGCATTTTGAAATGTGTTTTCATGTCATGGTTCCCAAGCCAACTGTAATATTTCTAGATGGAAAAGTCTGAGCAAAAGTTTGTAACTTGATTTGTCAGTGAATTTGTGCAGCACTGTTACTCTATCATTAACTTATTAAAAAATTACTTAACTAATTTGTATTTTATCTGTGAACAGTGTAAAATGGGCCTGGCATCGCTAAAGTAGTTTTCAAGTAATGGTGAAATTATTTAATTGAATAATATACAGTGCTTATTACTTTTTTCACCATGTGACAGTGGTTAAGATTTTCTGTCTTAATCTAAAATGTAAATTAGGTGATGACATGCAGAAATGTCGGAGGTGAATTGATTTGACTATTTGAGAGGTTGATGAGAATGTTTTCCTACTCTTTGATCATGTAGCTGATAGCTCCCTTGTATTAACAGTGCCACATACTTTAATTGATGTGCTTTGGATTCAATCCCTTCAGTTCCATTTCCTGGGAGTCATCAGTGGTGTGTGGTAACCTGGCTAGTCTTAATGTTCCTTTTTGGAGTTTTTGGTTGTTTGATTTAGTGTGAGAATTCTGGGGAGCTTATCTGTTTGCTTAAGACTGCTTGTATCTGCAAGTTTGGAAATGCTTTAGGATGAATGTGCTCCAATAAAATATGTTACTTATGTTTAAGGTCACTGGTTGATCTCATCCTATTTTCAGAGTCTTCCTAGTGGGTTCAGAGGTAGTCCTGAATACCAAATTCTTTGGGTGTAGCCTATTAAGGTGATAATTCCCTCTGAATGTGTACCAATGTGTACCTCAAAGGCTTTTTAATTCTATCCACTGTATTGCCTGGTGGGTTTTTTGTTTTCCCCACATTACTATTAGGTCAGAACAAGTAAGTAAGTATTCATAGGGAACATGGGTAACTATTCCAAGATGGTGACTAGGTTGTAAAGTATAACCTTACCTAGCAAACCGATGTCTACTGCTGGTGCTGCTTCTTAAGGTGATATTACTTTGCCCAGATGTTGCTAGTCACTTGTAAAATGAAGAAGTAATCTTGGCTTTTTCAGTAGTGTTCACTGACTTGATCTAAAGTATACTAAACTGCCATTATGCTAATTTCTGGAGGAAAAATAGGTTACCTATTTACACCTTAACTTGACCTCCCTTTGAAAAATATAAATTACTTTTTTCCTGAACCTATATTAATCACATTTAAATGTAAAAATGAACTTTACTAGATCATGACCTCTTACCCCAAGAAGCATGACTGAAACATATATCAAACATCAGATTTCTGATCTGGTATGTGTTGAGATCAAATAATAATTTTCACAACAGAAATAGTTTTCCTAGTATATCTTTATGAAAAATTTTTCTCTAGTGTGTTCAAAAAAGGTAGCTTAACTGCATTGTATAACTTCAGGCTTGCTGTTGAGATTTTTAAATCTGGAATTTCCCAGGAGCATAGAAGTAAGCATGTTCTGGAATAGTTCTCTTGTGCCTTTTTTTGTATTGAGTATAATTGGCAAGGTTGGGGGGTGGGGGGGAGCAGAGTGGGTCTTCAGGAGTGATCTCTGTGGGAGAAAGTTGTTGACTGCCCTGTACTGGTTACAGTTGGTTCCAGATAGCTCATCAGCAACCCCATTGCAGGTCAAAGATGAGCCAATTGGTAAACTTTGTGGTGCCTCTGTGAAAATAAAACTAAGAAAGGATGCTAAATACTGAAGAAAAAAAAGAAATAACAGCAGAGCAGAAGAAAGAGGAGACAGAAGACCATGCTGGAACAGGAGGAGAGCAGGAGCTCAAGTGGTAGTCTGAGCAGGAGCCAAGAGGCCTGACACTAAAGGGACTGCTACTAGTACAGGAACCATCACATACTGACCCTGATTTCCTGAGCTGCCTGTTGCCCCATCTAAGAGACTTTTATGTGTGGTGATGGGATTGGAGAAAGAACAGAGGGAAGGAGAGGTTTTGCAGAGGCAAGGGATGATGAAGTGGATTGAAAGCTGTCTGAATGGCTGGGCCCAGAGAGTTGTGATAAGTAGCACAAAGTCTAGTTGGAGACCAGTAGCTAGTCGTGTACCCCAGGGGTCAATACTGGGTCCAGTTCTGTTCAACATCTTCATTAATGGCCTGGATGGATGGGGCAGAGTGTACCCTCATCAAGGGAGGGAGTGACAGATATACCAGAGGGTTGTGCTGCCACCCAGAGACCTCCACAGGCTGGAGAAATGGACTGACAGAAACCTCATGAAATTCACCAAGGGGAAGTGCCAAGTTCTTCTCCTGAGGAATAATGTCATGTACGAATACATAGTGGGGGCCACCCATCTGGAAAGCAGCTTTGCAGAAAAGGACCTGGACATCCTGGTGGACACTAGATAGAACATGAGCCAACAATGTGCCCTTGTGGCAAAGAAGCTTGATGGTATCCTGGGTTGCATTAGGCAAAGCATTGCCAGCAGGTCAAGGGAGATGATCCTTCTCTTATTAAGCACTGGGGAGGTTGCACATGGAGTACCATGTCCAGTTCTGAGCTCTAGAGTACAGGAGAGATATGGACGTACTGGAGAGAGTCCAGTGAAGGGTGACTAAGATGATTAAGGGACTAGAGTATCTTGCCTCTGAGGAAAGGCTGAGAGAACTGGCAATGTTTAGCCTAGAGAAGAGAAGGCTTGGGGGGAAATCTTATCTATAAATACCCAAAGAGAGGCTGTAATGAAAACAGAGCCAGGCTCTTTCCAGTGATGCCTAGTGACAGGACCAGAGACAATGGGCACACAGTGAAACACAGGAAGTTCTTTTTGAACACAAGGAAAAACTTTTTTATTGTGAGAGTGACCGAGCACTGGGACAGGTTGCCCAGAGAGATAGTGGAGTCTCTGTCCTTGGAAATATTCAAAATCTGTCTGGACATAGTACTGGACAATTGGCTCTAGTTGGCCCTGCTTGAGCAGGGATATTGAACCAGATGACTTCCAGAGGTCCCTTCCAACCTCAACCATTCTATGACTTTGTGATTTCTGAGAGAGAATGAGCATGGCTTTTTGTTTGTTTCAGTAACAGAATTGGTAATGAGAAGTTTTTCATTGACAACAAATTAAATTAATTGAAATTCCCCAAAAATCAGTAAACCTTTTTGCCCATAACACATTTATGTTGTCTTCTTGTTATCCTTTTTCAAATAGTGTTAAACATAACTAAAATTCAGTACAGTTCTTAGATCTCTGGTATGCTTAGATTATTGACATCATCATACTGATGAGCATTTTTTTGTTCTGTATGTCTGTAACATCTCTGGTGTTCAACTTGCATTGTAAAATCTTTGGAGAGTAAACTGTCTTTAAATTTTCTAGGAATGATACAAATAATGAAAATAAGGCTTGGAAAATGTAGGTTGTCTAACACATCTTGTACTCAAAAGACAGCTACATTTGTATGATTTTTGGATGGTTGTTTGCCCATCCTGTTCCTTAATCTCACGTATTTTGGGCAGTCATAAGATCTCTGTCTTAATGTTGAAAGAAGACACAAGGTTTCATTAATGATTGATTTGCCATCAGTTGAACTGCAGTTATAAGATATCTGATCTATCAAAATATCCACTGACAGGAGTGTCTTCAAAAAACAGTTTAAGACAAAATTGTGTCTCTTGCGTGGTGCAAATACTCTTCAAAAATCTGACTCTTAAATGCTTTTGGAGTTGGGTGTTTGACATATTTGGAAACTGGAGATTACTGAGTACTTATGTTTGACATCTTGTGAGTAGGGGGAGCATTCACAAAAGCTGCCCTCGAGTCCCATAGAGTCATCTCTACTAAGGAGAAAAGACTTTTTCTAGAAGGGAATCAAGATAGAAATCTCTCTTGGTCCATTGACTGCTGNCAGAAAATAGGAAGAACAGGAGCAAGAAAGCTTGTGGGTCAAAACAAAGACAGGGAGATCACTTGCCAATTAACTGTCCGGAGCAAAACAGACTCGACTTGGGGAATTTAATCACCAGAGGAGTGAGGCTTTGAAAAAGCTTAATTTATTGCCAATTTATAATATATATATATAAAGAATAAATATAAAATTACTAATTCAAATATTGGGAAACAGAATCAAAACAAACATTAAAAGACTTATGGAAAACACACTTAGAGAAACACTTTTCCTTCCCTGGCCTTGGCTTCACTCCAAATTCTTCCCCTTGCCCCTTATGTCTTCAGGTTACACTCAGTCCATTCAGTGATGCAGTGTGTGTGTGTAGGGGGTTGTTATGGTCAGCATATAGCAGCTTCTCTCTGCTGCTCATTCCTTGTCACTTTTTCTCTGTTCTGTCATGGGTTCTNCTTCCAACCTCAACCATTCTATGACTTTGTGATTTCTGAGAGAGAATGAGCATGGCTTTTTGTTTGTTTCAGTAACAGAATTGGTAATGAGAAGTTTTTCATTGACAACAAATTAAATTAATTGAAATTCCCCAAAAATCAGTAAACCTTTTTGCCCATAACACATTTATGTTGTCTTCTTGTTATCCTTTTTCAAATAGTGTTAAACATAACTAAAATTCAGTACAGTTCTTAGATCTCTGGTATGCTTAGATTATTGACATCATCATACTGATGAGCATTTTTTTGTTCTGTATGTCTGTAACATCTCTGGTGTTCAACTTGCATTGTAAAATCTTTGGAGAGTAAACTGTCTTTAAATTTTCTAGGAATGATACAAATAATGAAAATAAGGCTTGGAAAATGTAGGTTGTCTAACACATCTTGTACTCAAAAGACAGCTACATTTGTATGATTTTTGGATGGTTGTTTGCCCATCCTGTTCCTTAATCTCACGTATTTTGGGCAGTCATAAGATCTCTGTCTTAATGTTGAAAGAAGACACAAGGTTTCATTAATGATTGATTTGCCATCAGTTGAACTGCAGTTATAAGATATCTGATCTATCAAAATATCCACTGACAGGAGTGTCTTCAAAAAACAGTTTAAGACAAAATTGTGTCTCTTGCGTGGTGCAAATACTCTTCAAAAATCTGACTCTTAAATGCTTTTGGAGTTGGGTGTTTGACATATTTGGAAACTGGAGATTACTGAGTACTTATGTTTGACATCTTGTGAGTAGGGGGAGCATTCACAAAAGCTGCCCTCGAGTCCCATAGAGTCATCTCTACTAAGGAGAAAAGACTTTTTCTAGAAGGGAATCAAGATAGAAATCTCTCTTGGTCCATTGACTGCTGAGGGTACCTCTGGTGACTACTGGCTTATTTTTGTTATTAATATTTGTGAATTAGATCTCTTTTGATCTTCTGTGTGTGTCATCTGTCCCCCCCATTTTATAAGTATAAACATACTTCACTGTTAGGTATCAGCCATAAGACAGAGAGCAAGCAACCTCTCTTCTGGTTTATGTGCTGTTCTAATAGTTCACTTGTTTAAAGCTGGGGGGGATGGATTGACTCCTACCCTCAGTTATAGCAGTGTTGTCTTGTATAGAGAGGATGATAAGGCAAATTGAATTTATATGACTAGAGATGTAGCTGTATCAACATTGGATGAAAAGTTAATTTTTAAATGGTGATGACTTGGGACAGGATTCTTTGTTATGAATAAACATCCTAGTTGTCAGTCATGCTCAGGCCTCTAGTCACAATTCTGTAAGACTGTATGTTTGGGTGTGGGTGGGGCAAGTTGAAATATGAAGCAGAAATGTGGTGGCAGAAAATAGGAAGAACAGGAGCAAGAAAGCTTGTGGGTCAAAACAAAGACAGGGAGATCACTTGCCAATTAACTGTCCGGAGCAAAACAGACTCGACTTGGGGAATTTAATCACCAGAGGAGTGAGGCTTTGAAAAAGCTTAATTTATTGCCAATTTATAATATATATATATAAAGAATAAATATAAAATTACTAATTCAAATATTGGGAAACAGAATCAAAACAAACATTAAAAGACTTATGGAAAACACACTTAGAGAAACACTTTTCCTTCCCTGGCCTTGGCTTCACTCCAAATTCTTCCCCTTGCCCCTTATGTCTTCAGGTTACACTCAGTCCATTCAGTGATGCAGTGTGTGTGTGTAGGGGGTTGTTATGGTCAGCATATAGCAGCTTCTCTCTGCTGCTCATTCCTTGTCACTTTTTCTCTGTTCTGTCATGGGTTCTCTGCAGACTGCAGTTCCTTCAGGAATATTTGCTCTGCTGTGAAACTCTTTCTATTCTGACCTTGGTGTTTCCTCTGTTGTCTTTCACTTCTTTTTGTTCCCTTCTCCCCTCTTCCTTTGGTGTCTTCTCCCATTTTTAAATATGTTTCCACAGAGATGCCACCAGCTTTGCTTTCTGAGATCCTAACTTTTTCCCTTTCTGCCAGGGTTTTTTTTTTTTTTTTTGTTTGTTTGTTTTGTTATTGCCAATTGTCATACATATATTTATGCAAAATCTTGGGAAATTGAGGACATAATTAAGCATTGTTGAATCCAGTTCAGGTCAGACATAAAGTTTTCTAAAAAATGTTTTCAAGCTAAGAGGAGGATCTACCTCTTGTCCCTGCCAAAAGTTCTCACTCTAAAGTCTTATCTTGATGAATGTACTTTCTCATTTCTTTTCCACTTGTGCCACATATATAATGAATAAAATAATTTAGAAGCAGGATTTTTTTAATAAAAATGATTATCAAAGTAAGAAATAAGTACACATTTTCTGTAGGACAAGCAAGGTATGCTAGGGAAAAAAGATTCCAAGATGGTCTTTATTTTTAGAGTCTTGACTTCCTTCTTGCCATATTTTTTCACCTTTGCTAATATAGGGCAAGAATTAAATGTATGAGGCATACATTTTGGTTGTCTGTAGAGGCAATTCCTCAAAGCCTATTCACAGGCAGTCCTTCCAGTTATATAATCTTTTGAAGTATAATAACATAATAAAATTACCTTCTTTGCTGAATTCTCACATCTCTAAATTATTCTAGATGTTGGTAAATGCTATTGAATACTGCTCTGGTTCATAAGGGGAGTGTTTTTCCCAAGATGCTAGGTATCTTGTGTTCTGAAAAAACATTCTAGCAAGAGGGGATAAGCATAGACTACAGTGTGAATTCTTGAGCTGCAGGTTGGTTTTGACAGCTCAGTTAAAAGAAATTTAAACCAGTTTTGCTAATTTCTGAACAAAAAACTGTTCATATACTTACAAACTCATGCAGGTGTTCTCTGAAAGTACATTTTTTCATAGTCTAATATGTACCTTTTCACCAAATAACTTAAAATGTTTATTCTTCTTCCTAAATACTTCCTTAAGATGTTCTGCTTCTCATTTATTTTCATGGATGTGCAAATATGCATTAGTTTCAAAGCCAGTTCTTTGTGCATTTTTCCTCCACTTAAAGAATCAGCATTATCATAATTGCTGTTCTCTGTTTCTTCCTCTCCTTCTGGGAAGGGTTGTCAGTTTTACAACTTTATTCCCCCCAGTTCTTTTTTTTTAAAAAAGTTATGCAGGATGTTACTTGTTTTCCACCAAAAATCTGAAAGATCTGTATATAAATAGAAAATAACATATGATGATATGATGCTGAGGAGTAATCTTTTGTAGGGGAGTGAAAAAACCCCAAACTCACAACAAAATAGTATAGTAAGCAGTTAAAGTTCTCATTTGCCCTTGCTGATGATTTCAGTGTTAACTACAATATTTAAATTATCAGTATTACAGGGCTATGATTTCTTTTCTACAGCTCTACTACTCTTCTACAAGCAACACTTCATTTTAAAGAATTATTTTTCACTGACCTTTCGAATTTATAAATATATAAAATAGTTAGCTATAGTTAGAGCTAATATAATGCTGTTTTCTCAGTGCCTTGCTGTTACTACATTTTATAACTTTGCCCAGGATGCAGTTGGCCGCCTGGGCTGCAAGTGCACACTGTTGGCTCACATCCAGCTTTTCATCTATGAGAACCCCTAAGTCCTTCTCGGCAGGGCTGTTCTCAATGAGTTCATTCAGTCTCTGCTCATGTCTAGAATTGCCCTGACCCAGGTGCAGCACCTTGCACTTGGACTTGTTGAACCTCATGAAGTTCTCATGGGCTCACTTCTCAAGTTTGTCTAGGTCCCCCTGGATGGCATCCCGTCCTTCTGTTGTGTCAACTGCACTGCTCAGCTTGGTGTCATCTGCAAACTTGTTGAGGGTATGCTCAATCTCACTGTCTATGACAGTGATAAAGATATTAAAGAGCAGTGGTCCCAAGATAGAGCCCTGAGGGACATCACTTGTCATTGGCCTCCACCTTGAAATAGAGCCATTGACCACAACTCTCTGACTGCATCCATCTAGCCAATTCCTGAATAGTCCGTACGTCAAATCTATGTCTCTCCAATTTGGAGGTAAGGATGTCATGTGGGACCATATTAAAGGCCGTATAGAAGTCTAGGTAGATGACATCAGTCAGTCTTCCCTTGTTGACCGTTGCAGTCACTCTATCGTAAAGGCCACCAGATTGGTCAGGTACAATTTGCCCTTAGTGAAGCCGTGCTGGCTGTCTCGGATCATCTCCCTGTCTTGCATGTGCCTTCCATGAGGATCTGCTCCATGATCTTCCCAGGCACAGAGGTGAGACTCACTGGTGTGTAGTTCCCTGGGTCTTCCTTTCTCCCCTTTTTAAAAATAGGAGCGATGTTTCCCTTTTTCCAGTCACTGGGGACTTCACCTGACAGCCATGGCTTTTCAAATATGATGGAGAGTGGCTTGGCAACAACATCAGGCAGTTCCCTCAAGACCCTGGAATGCATCTCATCAGGCCCCATAAGATTTGTGGCTATTTGGTTTCATCAAGTGATCTGGAACCTGCTTTTTGCTTACAGTGGGAGTGACTTCCCAACCCCCACCTAGAAGTTCAGGGATTTGAGAGATGTGTGAAACCTGACTGCCAGTGAAGACTGAGGCAAAGAACTCATCGAGTACCTCAACCTTCTCCATATCTGTTATTGCCAGTTCTCCCCTCATTTATCTGGGCCTTTTTTTTCTGACCTATGTACTTATAGAATCCCTTCACATCCTTTGACAAGTCCTGTTCCACCTGTGCCTTGGCTTTCCTGATCCCATCCCTACACATCTGAACCATATCCCTGTACTCTTCCTAGGTTACGTGTCCTTATTTTGCTGGCTGTGCATTTTGTTCTTACTCCTCAGTTTGAGGAGCAGATCCTTGCTCAGCCATGCCAGTTTCCAGCCTGCCTTGCTTGATTTCCTATATGCCAGGACAGAGAGCTATTGTGCTCTGAGAAAAGTGGCCTTAAAGAGCTGCCAGCTCTGGTCAGCCCCTCTGTCCTTAAGGGCAGTTTCCCAAGGGATCTCATTCACCAACTCCTTAAACATCTGGAAGTTCGCTCTTCCAAAGTTCAGGGTCCTGATTTTGCTCCTCACCAGCCTCATGCTCGTTGAGATTGCAAACTCCACCAGGGCATAGTCACTACAACCCAGTCTACCTCCAGTCTTGCTTCCTTTAATGAGCGTATCCACATTGGTGAGCACCAGGTCCAGTAATGCCTCGCTTCTGGTTGGTTTGTCTAATACCTGGACCAGGAAGTTGTCCTCTACACACTCCAGGAGTCTCCTGGATTGCTTACAGCCAACTGTATTGCTTTCCCAGCAGATTACTGGGTGGTTGCAATCCCCCATCAGGTTGAGACCTTGCGAATATGATTCTGCTTGTAGCTGGAGCAAGAAGACCTCATCAATAGGCTTCCCTTGATCAGGCAGCCTGTAGTAGATGCCAACCACAAGGTGTCCTTTGTTGGTCCTGTCCTTGATTTTTACCCACAAGCTCTCAACCTGTTTGTGGCTGTTTCTCAGAAGCAGCTCTTCACAATTTACCCATTCCTTGACATAGACAGCAACACCCCTGCCCCTCCTTCCCAGCCTATCTCTTCTGAAAAGTTTGTAGCCCTCAGTTGCACTGTTCCAGTTGTGTGATTAGTCCCACCATGTTTCTGCGATAGCAATTAGGTCATAGTTTTCTAATTGCACCCTGGTTTCTAACTCTTCTTGCTTGTTTCCCATGCTGTGTGCATTGCTGTAGAGGTGCTTCAGCTGGGCTGTCAACCTCTTCAGCTTCTGGGAGGTGCCCTCATTTCTGTGGCTTGTTGCCACAGAAATACAGAAATTGCTTTTCAAGGCCCAAGATGGTGTTTTGAGTAGTGGCCTGGTTTACAGTGCATGTTTCCAGCCAACCAGTCATTGCCTCCACCATGGTGAGTATGTAGCACTTGCCTTAGTGTGTTCATGGCAGTGGTCCAATATAGTCCATTTGCCAGACCTCAATATTGAAAATCTAGCCACTGCTCTGTATTCCAGGGAGATTTTACTCATGTGGCTCACTTGATTGCAGTGCATGTTTCATATTCATGAGTGACCTGTGTGATGGTCTCCATGGTCAGGTCCACCTCTCCCCCATTTGTATGTTGTATTTCTCCCTAGATGCCCCAGTGTTTCGTGGACCCACTGAGCTACAAATCCAGGAGTCAGTATAGAGATAGAGTACAGGCCACTTTTCACATTCAGCAATCTCTAGGGTTAGTTGGATGGCTTTTGTTTTGGCAAATGGCCTTGAGTCATTTTCTCCTTCAGTGGCTTCAGCATCTTGTCATGTAGGACTCCACACAGCAGCTTTCCACTACTGATGGTTTCCTAAAATGCAATAGGATCCATCAGTAAAGAGAGCATAATGACTTTCATCTTCTGATAGCTCATTATATGGCATGAGCCACCTCCTCATGCAATGCTCCAAAATCTCTGCCTTCTGGCCAGCCCACAATCTCTTCCAGGATTATGGGGTGGTTGAGTTTCCCCGGTCAAGTACACTGTGTGATCAACCCTACCCACTTACTCCATGTAACACTGGTTGTGCGATGTGTCTAGGGGATGTTTCCTTTCAACATCCAGCATAGCAGGGGTAATTGTGGTGCCAAGAGGAGCCATGCTTCTGTCCCAACAACTTCTGAAGCAGCTCAAACCCCCTTATATGCTGCTAGTATCTCTTTTTCAGTTGGAGTGTAGTGGGCTTCTGATCCTTGATA
>VWZF01004723.1:10984-21396 GCA_013396755.1 Sclerurus mexicanus | reverse complement strand
TCCCCCAGAATAACCACCCCCAGTTCCCTCAACTGCTCCAGACCCTTCACCAGCTTTGTTGCCTGTCTCTGGACATGCTCCAGCCCCTCAATGTCCTTCTTGTAGTGAGGAGTCCAAAACCGAACACAATACTTGGGGTACAGCCTCACCAGGGCCGAGTACAGAGGGATAATCACTTCCCTAATCCCTCTGACCACGCTATTGCTGATACAAGCCAGGATGTCGTTGGCCTTCTTGGCCACTTGGGCACAGTGCTGGCTCATGTTCAGCTGCTGCTGACCAACACCCCCACATCCTTTTCTGCTGGGCAGCTTTCCAGCCACTCTTCCCCAAGCCTGTAGTGCTGCATGAGGTGGTTGTGACCAAAGTGTAGGGCTTGGCACTTCATCTTATGGAACCCCTTATTGAACAGTTGGCCTCAGCCCATTGATCCAGACTGTCCAGATCCCTCTGCAGAGCCTTCTTACCTTCCAACAAATCAACACTCCTGCCCAACTTTGCATTGTCTGTGAACTTACTTATGGTGCGCATGATCCCCTTGTCCAGGTTATCAATGAAGATGTTAAATAGAACTGGCCCCAATACTGAGCCCTGGGAAACATCACTCATGACTGACAGCTAGCTGAATTTAACTCCATTCACCACTGCTCTCTGGGCCCAGCCATCCAGCCAGTTTTTTACCCAGTGGAGAGTATACCTGTCCAAGCCATGGGAAGCCAGTTTCTCCAGGAGAATGCTGAGGGAAACAGTGTCCAAGACTTTACTGAAGTTCAGGTAGACAACATCCACAGCCTTTCCCTTGTCCACTAAGCAAGTCACCTTGTCATAGAAGGAGATAGGGTCAGTCAAGCAGGACCTGCCTTTCCTAAATCCATGCTGGCTGGGCCTGATCAACTGGTTATCCTGTATGTGTCATGTGATGGCACTCAAGATGATCTGCTCCATGACCTTCTCTGGCACCAAGGTCAGGCTGACAGGCCTGTAGTTCCCCGGATCACCCTTTTGACCCTTCTTATAGATGGGCATCACATTTGCTAATTTCCAGTCACCTGGGACCTACCTGGTTGACCAGGACTGCTGGTAAATGATTGAAAGCAGCTTGGTGAGCTCTCCCTCCAGCTCCCTCGGTACCCTTGGGTTAATCCCATCTGGCCCCATTGACTTGTGCAGGTCTAAGTGGTACAGCAGTTCACTGACCATCCCCTCCTGGATTATGGGGGCTTTATTCTGTTCTCCATCTGTCTTCCAGCTCAGTGGGCTTGGCACCCTAAGGACAACTGGTTTTACTAAATACTGAGGCAAAGAAGACATTAAGTACCTCAGCCTTTTCCTCATCTTTTGTCACTATGTTTCCTGCCCCCCCGCCCTGATCCAACAAAGGATGGAGATTCTCCTTGGCCCTCCTTTTGTTGCTGATGTATTTGTAGAAACACTTTATGTTGTCTTTTACAGCAGTGGTAAGATTAAGTTCTAGTTGGGGTTTGGACCTTCTAATTTTCTCCCTGCATGACCTCATGACATCCTTGTAGTCCTGAGCTGCCTGCCTCTTTTTCCAGAGATGATAAAGTCTTTTTCTTCCTGAGTGTGAGCCAAAGCTCTCTGTTCTGCCAGGCCAGTTGTCTTCTCTGCTGGCTCATCTTTCAGCATGAGGACAGGCTGTTCCTGCTCCTTTAAGATTTCCTTCCTAAAGCACATCCAGCCTTCCTGGACTCCTTTGCCCTTCAGGACTGCCTCCCAAGGGACCCTCTCAACTAGTCTCCTAAACAGGCCAAAGTCTGCCCTCTGGAAGTCCAAGGTGGCAGTTCTGCTGACCTCTCTCCTTATTTCTCTGAGAATTGAAAACTATAATTTCTTGATTGCTGTGCCCAAGATGGCCTCTGACCTGTCCTTCTCTGTTTACAAACAGCAGGTCTAGCAGTGTGTCTCCCCTGGTTGGCTCACTCACCAGCTGTGTCAAGAAGTTATCTTCTACATGCTCCAGGAACCTCCTGGACTGTTTCCACTCTGCTATGTTGTATTTCCAGCAGACATCTGGTAGGTTGAAGTCCCCCATGAGAAGGACCAGCAATTGCAAGATTTCTCCCAGCTTCTTACAGAATATTTCATCTGTCTCTTCATCCTGGTTGGGTGGTCTATAACAGACTCCCACTAGGATATCTGTGTTATTGGCCTTCCCCCTGATTCTTACCCATAAGCACTCAACTCTGTCAGTACCATCATCTGGGAGACTGAAATGTTAAAGGTTAATGCCTCAATGGCCATTTGCAAAAGCAGCAGGGTGCTTTACTGAGGTCAGGTTTGCACCCCCCAACCGAAAGGGAAGAGGAAAGTTTTTGGGTGTGTTGTAGTGAAACCTCTGATCTGCATAAGAACAGCCCCCTTTCTTTCTTTTCCTTATATATTTTCTTAAGTCATATTTTTATACTTTTATATTGTTATATTTCTCTATATAATAACCAAAACGGCTATATACCTCCTTTCTACTGCAACCAAATTGTTCTAAATAAACCTGCCATATATATACACTGGTCGTTTACTGTCATTTCACTCTAATCCACCCCAAGGGATCTATTAGAAAGGACCTCAGTTACCTCACCTCAGGGGCAGGTTGTAACACATCAAGCTCCAGACAATCAAAAAGCTCCCTAACATACAGGGCTACCCCACCATCTCTCCTTCCTCACCTATCCCTTCTGAAGAGTTTATAGCCATTCCATTTGCGTGAGTCATCCCACCATGTTTCTGTGATGGCTACTATGTCATAGTTTTCCTGCTGCACAATGGTTTCCAGCTCCTCCTGTTTGTTGCCCATGCTGCGTATGTTGGTGTAGATATAATTCAGTTGGGCTATTGACCCTACTGCTTTTTTGCAGGGAGAAGCCCTAATTCATGTGTGACCATTCTCAAGTACTTATGGGATTTCTAACACATCAATAACCCATGTATCCTTGCTTTCACATGGATCTCCATTGATATGGCAGACTGAAGGACCTTGGTAGAACATTGTCTCTCAAACAGTGGTGTGGCACCTCTAGGCTTATGTCTGTCAAGCCTGGCTTTGTCCCCATCCCCCTTCCAATCTAATTTAAAGCTCTCTTAACAAGCCCTGCTCACTCCTGAGCTAAAATTCTTTTCCCCCTTTGAGACAGGGTTGCCCCATCTGTTGCCAGCAGGCCTGATGTGACATAAACTGACCCACGATCAAAACCCCCAAAATTCTGCTGGTAACACTAGTCTCAAAGCCAGGTATTCATCTGTGTGATTTTCCTGTTTCTTGCCCCATCATTCCCTGCGACTGGCAGGACAGAAGAGAACACTACTTGTGTTTCAGGTCCTTTGACCAGTCGTCCCAAGGCCCTGAGGTCCCTCTTGGTGGTCTGCAGCCTTCTTGCTGGGACTTTGTCACTGCCCACCTGGAAAACCAGTAGCAGGTAAAAGTCAGTGGGTTGTACCAGGCTGGGAAGTTTCTTGGTGATGTCTCTTACCCAGGCCCCAGGAAGACAGGAGACTTTTCTCTGGGTTGAGTCCGGTCAGCATATCAGGCCCTTTGTTCCTTTCAGAAGGGAGTCATCAATGGCTACTACTTCTCTACTGCTACTGCTCCCATCCTTCTTTTTATCTTAACTGAGGAGGTCATGATGCAGTGGATAGGCTGCCCTGCCCTAGGTGACCCCTCCAACCTGAATGGACCTTCACCCACATTCTCATTTCCCTGGTCCTCAGATTCCAGGGTCTCATAACTATTGTATAAGGGCACCTGGGAAGGCAAGGTAGGTCAGGAGGGGATTTGCCTGCCACCCCAAGCAGAAACCTGTTTCTACTCCCTTCCATCTCTAAGGTCCCCTCCTGCCTGGTGGTGAGAGGGTAGGGGATCCATTGATTCTTGTGAAGCGGATAGCAGGTGTGTTTGTCTAAGGCATGACAGAGTGTGGCTCTACCAGTCAATCTCCTCCTCAGAGTCCCTAACACTTAGTCTTTCTACTTTGTCTCTCAGCTCCTCCATCAGGCTGACTGGATTGTTGACCTGATTGCACCTCATGCAGCTGTTGTCTCTGCTGCCCTCTGAGAGCAGTGCCAGACTCTGGCACTCCTTGCAGCCTAAGACCTGGATGGTCTTAGACACCCTTTCCAGGCCGCCACATCCTTTATGGTGTGTGCAGAGGAAACAACTTCTGCCCAAACAGAAACCATAACCATACCTGAGCTCCCTTGGCGAGGGCAATGACCACCAACTCTGCTAACTACTTGAGCTGGCAGTGTCTCAGTGCCCTCCCTGCGCACTGTTCCTTGTGATCTGCCACGCAAACTGTCACGCTGTGCTGTGCCATGCCATGCCCTGTTTGTGGGGTTTTTTTCCATAGAAGGTGGAAAAATCCCACTTGGCTTTTTTGGTTTTTTGTTCAAGTCTATTGACAGATGGATGCTGTAATGCAGACAAGAACATGTTAAACTTCTGTGCCTTGTATCTCCCACAGTAATCATCTATGTAAGCATAAGAGTGCTACAGACTAGGCTAAATATTATATAAGCTTTCAGAGGAAATAAATAAGGATTTTTTTGTCCTTGAACTACAATAAATTCTTTTAAACAGGAATAGCTGCTTTATGACTTGGGGGAGAGTGAGAATCCTATGCTTTCATGCTCTCTCTACTGGTGTTTGCATTACAATTTTCAAATTTATACATGAGTTCTGAAAATCAGTGTTGTGAGATGATACTCTTCAGAAGTTAGAAGTGTGGTCATCAAGCCCCTGAAACTTAAAATACTAAGCAAGTTCATTAAAATAATATTGACTTTAAGTTCTTACTGCTGTCTTTACTGCTGAGCTAAGTACGCACTCCATCTGTGATTATTTCAAAATATCTATTGCAAAAATAAGACCCCTTAAATGCTAAATTGAATGAAGTGAGAGAGAGAGTGCTTCAACAATGTACATCATGAGGAAAATCCAGTGGAAATAAAGAAAAAACTATACTCCTTGTCTCAGTAACAACTACTTCTTGCTAATTCAAGGGGAAGAACAAGTATAGCAGGAAACATTGGAAATTATACTTTCGGGATTTCTGTCTCTGTTTTTTTATTTTTAATGAACTTTAAATGCAGTGTTTGTCTTCTCATAAAACAGCACTAATGCTTCAAGTTCATGAACCTCATGTTTCACCTGAAATATTATGTCTAACTTCAGTGTCGCTAAGCTAAAGATGTGCTGAAATGTGGTTTAGACAAAACTTGTTCGCACTATTGGCTCGGAAGGCTTCTGAAAGATTGCTATCCTTTGTAAAGCTACCTATCTAGTTCCAAACATTTGGAATATTACCTAAGGGGTAGGAAATATTTGGATTAATTGCTCAGTTGAATATTACTGTTAATTGTTCTTCCAATATGTTTTTTTTTTTATTCTTTAGAACTCCTAAATTCTATTGACTTTTGTAGTTTTATGCTATAATAGGGAGTTCTTGCCTCTAGACGTCCTCAGAAAACCTTTCTTTGCTCTACAGTATGGTAAAATTCTCATCTAATTTATCCATTTGCTTATGCTGAAATTGCTATTAAAAATAAACTGCAAGGTGTTTTCTCTTGCATTGGATGTTGTTGAAACAAAGTTGAAAGTTAAACATTTATGAAAAGATTAAAAACCTTTTCATTCAGTCCCAGGATCATATAAAATATTGCAATCTGATCCCTAGAATTTTGAGTGTACGCATGTGCTGAAGATAAAAGCCTGTATTTATCCGAATATAATCTGATCTGGTTTTCGTCACTTTTTAAGATGTTTTAACTGTGGTGGTGGTATTAGAATGTATTTTATTATACTGACTTTTACTGAAAACATTGTATACAGTGAATTTTTTTCCTAGATATTCTCATACCTGGTGAATTTTGGGTAGCATTTTTTTCCCCTTTTAACAGTAGTGGTATGGCATTTATAGTTCCATTGTCAACAAGAACCACTTCTATAGACACTCAACAAGGGATGGGTTGTACAAATTTCAGATTATTTCAACCTTCTGTTTAATAATCTATGGTTATATTGTCATAGTTCAGNTGCACGGAAAATGCAGAAAACCTGGCCACTTCCCCCACCCGGGCCATCTTCCCTCCACCTCCCGGCCTGGAGAGAGACCAGAACAAAAGGCTTTGGGCTAAGTCATTACATCAGGATATGAATATTCATCATGTCCTTTGTTAACCATCTTTACAGAACTCAGGCGTTGGCTCCAAGCTTTTTGGGAGGAATTCCAACCAAGTGGTGAAACTATAACAACATCAATATAGCATTTTAGAGTAAATTTAATTTGCAATTTTATTTTTGTATTGTGTGGGATCTGCTGCTCCTGCTGGATTCCTACAAATCTTTGGGGCCCGATGGGATTCATCCCAGAATCCTCAAAGAGCTGGCTGATGTCATCGCAAAACCTCTCTTGATAATTTTTTTGAGCAGTCTTGGGAATCCGGAGGTGTCCAATCTAACTGGAAGCTGGTGAACACTGTCCCAATTTTCAAGAAGGGCAAGAGGAAAAGCTGTAGAGGATATCAGAGGGGAGGGAAAGTAGTGCTTGATTTGGAGTCTGTCAAGTGATAAATCCATCATTGAAATGTATTGCTCTTTGTGGTTGTCAGTTGTAAATAATTTTTGTATTCACAGAGCTAATTTACTATAATCTCTCTTCCCAGATGTCAGATGTTACTATTATTAAATCCTAGTGTTAGGGAAAAAAGTTCTTAGACTAATCTGGCATATCATTTGCTGTAGGATGTTTTCATGCTGATTTGGAATTTAAATGGCTGAATTTTCATACCTCAAGAAATTGAAAATTTCCAACACAAAGTAAAAGCAGGTGTATATTTTTATATTCTCCCATTATTTAGGAGATATTTTAACATTGTCTTGGGGGGAGGGGTGTACAGAAGACTTGCATAGGGTCATGCATTCTATTCATATGATAAAAATTAGGGAATCTAAATCTACAGACCTGTGAGAAAAATCTCTTTTATTAAATTTAGAAAAATGGCAAATGTCTGCAAAACAAAAGAAATATAATGAACAGGAAAATTTAATTACAACACGTGTTGGGTGCCCAGGTCATGCAGGATCCCCAGGAGCACACCTTCCGATTCAAAAGCCGCGCTTTTAAACATTCTTAAGGTCCAACCCCTTTTACAACATGGGGGGGCGTTTCTTCTCCTCAGATTGGTTCTTCTGTGCCCCCCCTCATATCAGGGTGGAGTTTCAGGCAATATGGTAGCCCCCATGTGTCTGCATGGCCAGCCACATGGCTGAGGCTGTCCCAGCTATATTCTTAGTTAATATGTAATTGCCCTATTCCTGAACGCTTAATCCCTGGCATACATTCCAAAACTGGACTGGATTCCTTACAACTTCTGCGAAATGCCTATAGGTTAGTAACAATCAAAACAAAAAAATTAAACCTTAGGTTAGTAACTCTTGTTCAGTTTATTTGCTTGTAATAAAACCAATTTTTCTATCTCTCATAGACCTGACTCATCCAATTTGTTAGTGCCAAAACCAATATACTACTTTAGCTGACATGTATATCAGCAATTCTGAATTTAGCTATGGAAATCAAAATATTATGTGCCAAGAAATCTCTTCAACTGACATATTTTCTTTCAGAATTATTTTGTTCACAGAAGAATGCTCTTGTTGTTTACAATTAAGGTTTGCAGAGAGGATTAAACTGGCTCATGAGAAAAACTGCAGAATCTGTGCTCTGAGTATATATGCTGTTTTTTCCCTCTGTGAAAAACAGAGTCTCAAGCCCGGATGGGTTTTCAAATAAGAGTTTATTATATGGTAAAAGCAAGCAGCACTGGGTGCGAGGGGAGTCTCTGCCCTGCCAACTCGCACACCAGGTACAGCGTGTGCCTGGTGTTTATCCAGTTACTTCATAAATATTCATTACATCATATACATATACATTTCACAGTACTATGCTAAGCAGTCCTCAACATATATTTCTTTATACGGCTATAGATAAGTTATTGTGTCAGTTCTGTCTGCTATCTTTACACACCCCGTAATGGCTTCACTATAATTCATGTATTTCCTGACAAGAGCGCAGGGAAACTAATGACCTAACAACAGTCCTACCATAATTCATGTATGAGAGATAGAAAACCCAGTTTTATTACAAGCAGATAAACTGGACAATGGGTACTAACAAAAGGTTTATTTTTGTTTTTTTTACTAACATATAGGCATTCCGCAGAAGTTGTAAGGCATCCAGTCCAGTTTTGGAATGTATGCCAGGGACTAAGTGTTTGGGAATAGGGCAATTGCATATTAACTAGAAATATAGCGGACACAGCCTCATGCCACGTGGCTGGCCATGTGGGCAGATGGGGGCTGCCATGTTGCCTGAAACTCCACCCCTGGCATGAGGGGGGGCACAGAGAAACCAATCCAAGGAGAAGAAACGCCCCTCCCCATGTTGTAAACAGGGTTGGACCTTAAGAATGTTTAAAAGGCAGGGGTTTTGAACCGGGAGGTGTGCTCTTGGAAATTTTGTAGCCTGAGCACTNAGAGATAGAAAACCCAGTTTTATTACAAGCAGATAAACTGGACAATGGGTACTAACAAAAGGTTTATTTTTGTTTTTTTTACTAACATATAGGCATTCCGCAGAAGTTGTAAGGCATCCAGTCCAGTTTTGGAATGTATGCCAGGGACTAAGTGTTTGGGAATAGGGCAATTGCATATTAACTAGAAATATAGCGGACACAGCCTCATGCCACGTGGCTGGCCATGTGGGCAGATGGGGGCTGCCATGTTGCCTGAAACTCCACCCCTGGCATGAGGGGGGGCACAGAGAAACCAATCCAAGGAGAAGAAACGCCCCTCCCCATGTTGTAAACAGGGTTGGACCTTAAGAATGTTTAAAAGGCAGGGGTTTTGAACCGGGAGGTGTGCTCTTGGAAATTTTGTAGCCTGAGCACTCAACACGTGTTGTGATTAAATTTTCCTACTTGTATTATATTCTTTGTTCCGCGGATTTTTGCCGTCATCCTAAATTTAATATAAAGAGATTTTTCTCACACATCTATTTCCTGACAAAGGCACGGGGAAACTAGTGACCTAACAACAGTCCATTTTTTTCTTTATGGAGGGGTGTAGTTGAGCTAACAATCCATTTGTTTTATATCTTTATGGGGCTGCAATAACCCATTTGTTTCTTTACTGACACGAATCATATCTATACCTATCACACCTCCTTTTTCCTTTTATGCTGGGAAAAAAGGAATTAAACATGACTATTTTCTTGCCTTGATATTCTGTCTTCCTCTTTACCCTGATAACATGATTTGTACTACTATCGTTAAAACTAGTATGATGACTGATAATTTGTAGGCCTTGTTTGTTTTAATCCATCATTTAATCTTTCTTGTGTGAAAAACTCTAAAATAATTCCAACAGTATCTTAAAAAGTATTCATCTAGCTTGCACATTGTTTACTGAGATGTTTTTTGTTTGTTAGTTTTTGTGGGTTGTTTGTGGGGTTTTTGTAAGAAAAACACCTGGTATGGTGACTAGTTGTAGCTGATGGCTAATCAGAAGAATGTTCTTTAAATGAAACTTTGTCTTGGTTTTATAGACAGTGTGCCAGGAGGTGGGACCTCCACTAGAATAGAAACGCTTCCCCCTGAATTACCAAAATTTGAAATTATGAAGCGTTCAAGTAAAGTGTAGAAGTGAATAACAGTTTTACTAAAAATGGAAAACAAAACAGAACAAAACAACAACCAAAACAGTAACAGAGAAAATGTCACCCGAAAATAATTCTTTCACTTCCGCACCACCGAGAGGGCAACACGGTCACGATGCAGTCGCATGGTCCTGGCTGTTATAGGCGTAGAGGCGATGAGTGATATCACCATTCAATTTATTTATTAAAAACAGTATCAAGTAACTTTATTTATTAGAATAAAATAAAAACAATGAGTGAATTTTATTAGAAAAAGCAGTGAGTGATTTCAACTTTAGTGATTTCAGCTTTGAGTGGAGGCAGGTAAAGAGGCAACAGCAAGATGCTGGGCAGTTTGGAGGGACTGGGCCCTACCAAAGCTTGCACTGGCTCTGAGCCAGAGCTCGGTTTTTATTCACTTTTGGCTGCCTAAGCCACGCCCCTTTGAGCATGCTCTATTTGTAATGGTTATGTAAGCTAGGGTCCTTTGTGCATGCCCAGTTTGGGCTTAGGTATTGCGAAACGCTCTGCGTTGTGTATTGCGCAATTAGTCCACGCAGTCCTGCCTCTGAGGCGGCTGAGGCAGTGTGGCAGTGGGCTCCGGAGGCTGGAAGCCATGGAGCAGATGCCCCCATCCAGAAGCGGAGAGACATGGCGTCTGTTTCCGCGATGCTGGGTTGCTCTGAGCTTTCACGGGGTGGCCGGGTC
>VWZF01004723.1:491-10900 GCA_013396755.1 Sclerurus mexicanus | reverse complement strand
GAGGGGGAACCGGAAATACTGGTCTGGTGAGGGGTGCTGTTGACTGATAACAGGGACTAGGCTAACTTCATTTGCACATCTGAGAGACAGGATGGGTGGATGCACATTCCTCAGATAAACACTTAGCAGGTATCTTCTCGGGGCTGCTTTTAAAATTCCTAAGTTTTTAAGCAAACCAACCTCCACATTCAAACAAATAAAATAATAACATATCCTCTTGGTTTTGATCAGTAAATCAACAAATTTCATCCATAATACTGGCGGTGGGGCAGCTGCCACGCGGAAGCGACAACAATGGCATCCACGATGGGAAGCTGGCGCGGGGCGGTGGCAGGAGTCAGTGCAGTGCGACGGCGGCGGCCGCGGCAGGATGTTGGTGCAGGGGGAGGGGGCAACTGGTCAGCTGCGGTTGGAGCAGCAGGGATCTGGTGCGGTCGGGGACCTCCCCGGTTCCGTGGCAGGGGGACTGCCACTGCCAACCTCTTTTATTCTCCCCAGTCTTTGCGGGATTCTCGCTCCAGGGATCCCACCTCAGTTCTCACTGGAACCTCCATCTTCCCTCCCTTTCCCCACTCCTCCGCGGCTGGCAGAGACGGTGGTTGCCGTGTGCCGCTGTTGGCGTGTGCCACCCCCCATCCCCCTCAAAGCCGCATGGTGGCATGAAGAAATTCAACAAGAAAATCTAATCCACAATAGACTTATAACTGAGCTGTTGGTGACCTGTGTAGTCAGGTGTGGGGGCAATCATTTTCTAACTGGTAGACTGTGATGCTTTTCTAAAAGATACTGGTATGCTGTAAAGGCTATTATAGTGTGTTCTGGATGTGTCAGTTTGAATTAAAAAAGCTACCTGTATTTTATTTGCTTTGTGAAAGAACAAAGTAGTGGTTTTTGAATTGGTTCACTAAACTTGTTAAAAAGGCTGACTTTCAGAAGTCATACTGAAATATTTTTAAGTGACTTAGCAGTTTCTCATTTCACATTGCTCAAATACTAAACTCTAGTGCTGTCAACAGAATTACCCTCAAAAGCTGATTGTTTTTTAAGTCATCTTACATACATCCTCCTAACAAGGAATTTCCGTTCTTCCTTAACAGTATGGCTTATTGTTACTTAGTGTGTCAGAATCANCTTAGTGTTAGTTCCTTATCGATAGTTCCCTATGATACATAATATTAGTTATTGATTCCCTATATCAACATCACAAATTTCTTTTGTGTGGAACATGGCATTCTTAGACTTAGAGAGAGAACAGTGAAGCACTGCTTTAAGTGTTAGCAAATACATTATGACTTTAAAAGGATTAGGAAGCCTTCTAAGAGGTATGTCTTTGTTGGCGTAGTAGTGATTGAGGACAGATTATTCCAATAAAGTGCTTACTAACTGGCAGAAAGCCAAAATTTGTGTGTTGTTTAATTTTTCTTTGTAAATATAGCTGCTTAACAAATGAAACTAAATTACAATTTCAGTTTGCTATTGTGAATGACCAATAAAACCCCTACAATGGAAAAAGGCTCAGTGGAGACGGGCAAGGGCAACATGCTCATGAAGCTCAGAGAATAATGCAGACTGTAACTGACCACAGCTGTTGCAAAGAAAGCTGACTTGGATAAACAGCTATCTCAGTTGAGTGGATCAACTGGGTGGTGTAAATGTTTCTCCTCAAGTTCATTAAAAGACTGTGAATGTCTCCCTGAGATGATAACATCATGGGGGAGTATTTGGTTCAGTCCAACACTGAATATAAAAACTAGGCAACTAAGAAAATAATTTTGAAGAAAACAACAGGCTTGAGCTGGCTTCAACCCATGTATTCCTTCCCTGTGATTGGGGATGCCCAGCATCGTGACATAGAGAGACCAGTAATGGTGTTGTTGGTGTTGTGATTGAACTGTGTATTGCAATTGCTATATTTTGCCAAGTGTAACTTACACTTTTATTGTGATTTCAGTATATTTAAGATCACCATGCTAAATCAGAAATCCCGTGTAACATCAACTGTCTTCAAATAAGTAAATTTTATATTTAACATCCCACCCACCGTGCATGTAATATATAAAAGAGCCTGGTCAGAGACCATTGGACTCTGGCAGCTATGGATTTGAAATCTGAAAAAAAACACCCTAGATATAGTACATACAGATGTTTTGAAATATTTGCAACTTCATGGATGACAAGTCAACAGCTTACTGTAAAAGGGTATTTTAATTAAGTGCTGATGTTTTTCATGTGTGTGTGGTTGGGTTTTTTTTTTGTTGTTTCTTTAGTATAAAATTATAATGCTAGATTACAGTTCATTCTATCCAAACCTTAATCTCCTATCTCCTCTGGAGGAAAAAAAAGTCAATTTCTCTTGCATGGATACATAGTTCTTGTGAGACTGAATATGGAAGTGTATTTTAAAATGCAGTAGAATATTTTTGATGTATTTGGTATAAAAATCTTATTGTATTCTAGTAAAATAGCTATTTGCAAGCTAATTGCTTCCTGTTGTTTCTTCAAATTTGTTTTAAACCTTGAGTATTGTTCTTCTGGTACTGTACAGCATTACTGTGCATATAATGGCTATATTTCAGGAAGAGATGAAATATGGAAAAACTCATAAGTTTCTTTAAATGGATATTTAAGTTTATTTTCACAAATTCTTATTGCTTCCTGACTGTATAAAATGTTAGTTCTTCTAAATATAGCACAGATCTTTCAAAAAACTACAAATCACCAAATACTTGTTTAAACTAGAAACACCAGAAACTAGTATTTAATTTTGTCTTTCTATTACTCTTTATTTCTAGGAATATTCCTCTGCATTGATCTCATATTCCTAGGAGCTAGCAAATGTGATTCATGGAAGAACTGGCAGCGTTAGTAGATGTAAATGCAAGTTTCAGCATAGCATACCTCAAAGCATATCCTTGTGTATTCAGTTGTTCAGTAAAGTACAAACATAAGGTACACCTTTTTCCACAGCTGGATTAGGGGCATTCCCCTGTTTTTTACCCTTTTGTCAAAATTACCAGCAGGTTCCAAAGCTGCTGTTGGGAAGAAAAAAAGTGAAAGGGAGAAAGCCACTGATGATTGATAGATTACAGAGAACATGATTACAGCAATCCCATTTCTTAAGGAAACCAAGATAAAAGGATGAGCTGACCTAGCCTGTTGTTTTAGCTGTGTACAGCATTGAAATAAACCAATTAATTAGGAGAAATGTTTGCTGTCCAGAAACATTAGTCTGAAATAGTTGATCTGTAATTCTTCAAAATTTTAAGTGATAACAAGTGTCTGTAATTTAAATCTTGGAAAAGACTTTAAAGCATTGTCCTCCCATATCTCCCTAATGTAGAGGAATGTGATTGCTAAATGTTTCAGGAATCTGAATTTAGGTGTAGCAAATCAGCAACAACTTTTGCAAATCTTCTATAAACTAGTGACTTCACAAATTGGTAGTTTGAGTGTTGCAATAGAGTCTGTGGGGTTTTTTATCTTTTTGTGTGTTAAGATTTTTTTTCTACATTTTTAATGTATCTGTAGAGAAGGAATTCTGGTATGTGAGTGGGAAGTATTTTGGTTTGTTTTCTAACAAATGGAAATATTTGGTTTGTTCTTTATGTCTGGTGAAGATAGTACAGTTTCTTCTGCTTTCAGACAGGATTTTTAAAGTACTAGTCATTCTTCCCTATACTAATCGATGGGGTTTTGGGTTTTTTTTTATGAGGTTTTGCTGTGTGTCGCTGTCTGTGGATGACTGATGTGATACAGAACTTGCATTGAGAATATGAGGAAAAGTATGAGCCTTAATATTTGGCTGTCTTCTTGCCTAACCACTCTCTGTTTACTGAATGCATCCAGAAAACAGAATATGAAGAAATTTCTGATTGAACATGAAAGAAAAAATACTTTGTTTCACTTCATTGCTTATTTTAACCAGGTCTCAAATCAGACTATATTTTCTGTTTTGTTTTTCAGAGTGATATAACTGAAAGTGCTTCTATATTTGAGGAAGAACAAATTGATGATTGGATGGTGGATTAATAAGTAGCTGTTGTAGTACGAGAATAAGAAGATATTTGGAGAGTTGGGAAGAACTGGATTTTCACCCTAGTTCAGCAGCTTTGCTGCTCACTTAAACACAGATGAATGAAGACCCCATTTGGAAAATCACCAGGTCAACAGTCCAGAGCTGATGCAGGTGAGGTGTTACTCAATTTGAGGGTTGTTTTTTTAGTGGGTAAAAAGTATCCTTATCTTATAGATTTTTCTTATGTACTCATGGCTTTATGAAACTGTTACTGTTTGTTTGTGGTTGGGGAGTTGTTGGTTGTTGTTTCTTTTTTAAGATAAGAATTATTGGTTTCGTTTTAGAAACTGGAATTGAAAGGATATACATAAATTTAAGCTGTACAGAATTACATTTATGAAGTTGTACTGGTTTTGGCTGGGATAGAGTTAAATTTCTTCATAGTAGCTTGCATGGTGCTATGTTTTGTATTTGTGCTGAAAACAGTGTTGATAACACACTGATGTTACTGCTGAACAGTGCTTACACAGCGTCAAGGCCTTCTCTCTTTCTCATGCTGCATGAAAGACAAACTTATGTAGTAATGGAATTGCTTATTGTATGTTTCCTAATTACAGATGTATATTAGGAAAGTGTACCAGGTACCCATTATTAAGAGACTGCATAACCAACTCTATAATGTTTTTGCATGTGTATATTGGAGGTTTTTTTAAATATACTGCTACTGAGCAGGAAAGACTGAGCATTTATCATCATAGTTTCACATATAGCGTTCAAATTATTTGAAAAAAACAGCAAAACCAGTAATTGATTTAATCAGTTTATGAAATTAGGATTTTGAAGGCCAAAAGTCCATGCAATGTGATAAAAATTGAAATTATAGTAAGTTTGTTGTATTTTATTAAAATAAATTAAAAAAAAAAAACAACTGGGAGAGAAAAAAGCTATCAAAAGCATGACTAGGTCAAGTGACAAGAAGTTGGAATTAAAAATCAAAATCAGTAGTAAAGACTTAGATGTGGTGGCTTCTTTGAAAAAGCTAGTTTTCCTGTCCTGTCTTCCTACAAAGGTATAAGGACTTAAAGAGCACAGTTGCCTGTCTGAAACACTGTAAAGGTGTCCTGGTTTTGTCTGGGACAGGGTTAATTTTTTGCAGTAGCCGGGAAGTTATTCTATACCACCTCACATCGTTGCTGGGGGCAGGGGAAAGGGACTCTTCCAGGGAGAAGGGATTCCTTCCAGCCAAGAAAATGTGGTGGAGGGAGCCATCTGGTATTATCTATTATCGTGGAGTTNTACTTCCCACAAGCAGCGCTGGACGATCACTCCTCCGAAAAGCAGAGCTCCAACACAGCAACAGTTGTCAGCAGGCAGCCATTACAAGAGCACGCATGCCTCCCTCCTTGCTCCTTTTATATCTGGGTTCGCGTGATATGGTATGGAATATCCCCTTGGTCAGTGTGAGTCAGCTGGCCTAACCTGTGTCCCTGCCCAGGATTTCAGCTCCTGACTGAAGAAGGAATGTTACAGTGCTGCGCCCATTAGTAGCCAAAACATGGGCTTGTTATCAACACTTCTCTAGCTACCAATGCAGAAGCACAGCACTGCAGGGACTACTATGAGAAAATAAATTCTGTCTCAGCCAAACCCACTACACATGACTTAGCAAAAAACCAAAACATCAGTGTATTAACACCATTCTTGCTCTGAATCCAAAACACAGCACTGTATCAGCTACTGAGAAGAAATTAACTCTACCCTAACTGAAACTAGGACACCCTTGTGTCCTAGTTCTGGCCAGGATAGGGTTAACTTTTGCAGCAGCCAGGAGGGACACAGACAGGACCCTGGAGTTATTCTATACCACTTCACACCATGCGAAGGGGGGTCACTTCTTTTCTGGTTTGCTGGGGGGTGCGGTTAGGTAGCACCCAGTTCCTCATGGTGAACAATTGCATGTGACTCCTTCACCTATCTTGTACATTCTGTTATTAGGATTGTTGTTGCTGTTCTTATCTCATTGCTTTTTCCAGTAAATTTTTATCTCAACCTATGATCTTTACCTTTTGTGCCTCCCATTCTTCTCTCCATCCCACCCTAGAGGGAGGGGAGTAAGTGAGGAAGCAGCATGTGGTCTGGGGTGTTTTCAGTGGGAACACTAAATTGGGAAATACCATTCCTAAACCATGACACCTTGTGTTTAGATTTATATTTCAACTTGTTTAGCCTAGTGATCACTTGTTTTATGCTGTACAAATGTAATGCATGGTCCTTTACAGTCCTTCCTAGATGTTACCAGTACTGTCCTTGTGAATTAAGAAGAGGTCCCACTCCCAGATTCAACTACTTTAAGATGCAATGAAATCTTTTGGAAAACTTGGGAATTCATTTTACCACTCTTCTCCTGGTCTGGTTTCCCAAACTCTAAGTTGACATTGGGCAGGCTATATTAGGTGTGAATAAACACTTCTCTAGAATTTTAGGTCACTAAAAGTAATTCTGAAAGAGACATCAGATCTAGAATAATTCTTGTGTGATTATATGATGTTTCCACAGCAGATTCAGAAATATAATTTTAATGTGTCCAGCTTTTGCTGCCTGTCATAAGGATGGGATATTCTGAGAAAAGCTGTGATTTGTTTTGAAGAGTCCATTTAATTTTTGTGGACTGAATGGAGAGTACCATCTGATATGACAACAATTAAAAACATTGCTAGTAGCTTTCTCCCACCCTTCCTTTTCTCTCCTCCTGCCTCACCCAGTTGAAATGCGTGTACTTCCTCTAGAGTCCACACCCTCAAAGAATGTTTATTTTATTTCTGTGTTGTCTTGCTCTTTTTCTTTCTCTGTGAGAATGAGGTAGAAGCATTCAGAAATGTGGTTCCTTTTGCTATTGAATTTAACAGTATTTTAAGGATATGTTGCCTAAAATCGAGGAAAAAACCTTTTGAGACAATATTAGTATAGGTGAAGTAGAGAGCAGTTCTTTAATGAAAGCTTTCAGGTGCATGGAGTATATAGGCACACACACAGTATAGGGTTCTTACAAATTATTAACACTACTTAATTATCATATCTAGTGGGTTTATCCAACCTGAGAAGCTTTTGCCCCTGGTGCCACTCTGGTACCACCCTCAGAACTGCCCTGTTGGAGCACCTCCAAGGGTTCTGGGCCTTCTATCTTGTTTTGCCTTGTTATTCTGGTCCAGGTGCATGTGTTCCAAATACGATGTCCTTGCTGCTATCTTGTCCATTGAAAAGACAGTTAAACAAAATTCAGGAAAGTGGTACAAACCATGAGAAACTGTTAGAAACTGTTAGCTGCTACCTCAAGTGTGAGAAACTATACAGCTATATAAAAATCTACAAATATACAAAATATTAAAATCTACAAGTATATAAAAATCCTAAGGCATTAGATACATTAGGCAGAATTAATCCAGACTGAAAAGGCACAGGCACACTGCCAATTAAATGCTTAATTCTTTTGTTCTTGACTTTTTATTATTGAAAAGACTTAATTTTGTACTCATGAGAGACTGAGCCATATATATTTTCTCCTTCCTCAGATCTATCCAAGTTTGACTGCTGCTTATTATAAAAAAACATAAACAAATCCAATAACTTTGTGTTTGGTTTTTTGGTGGGTTTTTTTCTGATATTCAGTATTAACTTCTGGTTTTATATTCATGGCAAATTAGTTGTATAGAGTTTATTTTGAATGATGTCTAAAACATGGAATTTCATGAAATGTGGGAGTTAAAACAGTAGCACTTGTTATTCCATAGTCAGAAGGAGGTAAAGGTTACAAACTTAAATCCATTCAATGACATTCATAGTATAGAGAATCTGATAACTCTCCATTATTGTTTTCTAATTACTGTTAATATCTTTGAAGTAACATTATTGCTTGAGACCAACCTATACTTGACCCCAAAATACTTGATACACTAATTTTTCACTTGAAAGATTTACGTAAATGTATTGTTGTACTGGGTTTGTGTGGCAAGGTTTTGGTAGCGGGAGGGCAACAGAGGTGGCTTCTGTGGGAAGCTGCTAGAAGCTTCCCCCATGTCCGACAGAGCCAATGCCAGCTGGCTCCAGGATGGACCAANCCTCTCCCTGAAGAGGAAGCAGCAGCAGAAACAGCATGCAATGAACTGACTGTAACCCCCATTCCCCATCTCCCTGTGCCACTGGGGGGAGGAGGAAGAGAATCAGAAATAAAGTTAAGCCCAGGAAGGAGGGAGGGGTGGGGGGAAGGTTTTTTTAAGATTTGTTTTTTCTTCTCATTATCCTACTCTGATTTGATTGGTAATAAACTCAATTAATATCCCCAAGTTAAATCTGTTTTGCCCATGATGGTAATTGGTGAGTGATCTCTCCCAGGCTTTAAGTCATGAGCCTTTCATTATATTTTACCTCCCCTCTCCAGCTGAGGAGGGAAGTGATAGAGTGGCTTTGGTGGGCACCTGGTGTCCAGCCAAGGTCAAACCACCTCAATTGCCCTTGAAATTTTTAGCAAATTTTTAAATGTCTTCATTTGAATAGGGCACTTGACAGTGAATGACTAATGCCAATTATGGTTCTGTCAGAAGCCATTTAGGTAGTATTAGATGTTTCAGGATAATTTGTGTAAGCAAAGTTTCAGCTTTGCTTGTTCTGTTTGGCATTCTCTGCTAAAGGAGACTATCAGCATCATCAGCTAATCGTGCCTGGTGAATTTGTTGGTCTTCTATGCAGGGTTACAGTGGTGGTGGATGAGGGAAGAGTGGCTGACATCATCTACCTGGACTTGTGCAAAGCATTTGAGACTGTCCCACACAACATCTTTGTGTCTAAACTGTAGAGATGTAGATTTGATGGGTGGACCAGTCGGTGGATAAGGAATTGGCTTGATGGTCGCACTTGAAGTTGCGGTCAACAGCTCGATGTCCAAGTGGAGACCAATGACGAGTGATGTTCTTCAGGGGCTGGTATTGGGACCGGCACTGTTTAACATCTTTTTCAGTAATATGGACAGTGGGATCAAGCGCACTCTCAGCAAGCTTGCCAACAACATCAAGCTGTGTGGTGCAATTGACATGCTGGAGGGAAGGGATGCCATCCAGAGGGACCCTGACCGGCTTGAGAGATGGGCCTGTGCAAACCTCATGAAGTTCAACAAGGCCAAGTACAAGGTATCCTGCACCTTGGTCAGGACAATCCCAAGCACAAATACTAGCTAGATGGAGAATGGATTGAGAGCAGCCCTGAGGAAAAGGACTTGGGGGTGCTGGTGGATGAGGAGCTTGACATGACACAGAAATGTGTGCTTGCAGCCCAGAAAACCAATTCTATCCTGGTCTGCATCAAAAGCAGTGTGGCCAGCAAGTTGTGGGAGGTGATTCTCCCCCTCTACTCCACTCTGGTGAGACCCTACCTGGAATATTACTTTCAACTCTTGGGCCCCCAACATAAGAAGGACGTGGATCTGCTAGAGCAAGTCCAAAGGAGGGTCACGAAAATGATCAGAGAGTTGGAGCATGTCTGTTCCAGGGAGGAATAGGGGGTCTGACAGGCTGTTGAAATTGAAACTAGGAAAACACTGAAAGCTTAACCAAACAGTAGCTTTATTATCAAAAGAGTGGCCAAGTAAACAGGAAAGAAAGCTCCCCCTGCCGAGAGGGAGAAAGAGAAAGAGAAAGGGAAAAAGCCCCCAGGTCTGACACACCCAACTCCTCCAAGGTGTCTTCCCACAGGGTTGTCTCACCAACCCCAGAATGTCCAACCGCCTCAGGGCAGTGGCTGCATCCTCAAGGGTAGGCCGGCTCTTCGTGAAGGCAGGTGTCCCTGCCAAAAGGCAATGTTGTCCTAGTCACGTGAAGCGAGCAAAAAGCCCTGAGGTATGAGCCATCTGCCTTTTATCTAATTGGCCAGATGACATTTACCTGAGCAATGTGGCCAGGGCCGCCCAGGTAGAAACTTTTTGGTACCTCCCCGTCATTATTTAACTGGTACTTCTCTGCGCCTGTGCCAGTCTCTGCACTTGCACAGTCCATTTCAGAGGGTCTTCCTTAATTGAGTCTGGGGGTGTACTACGTCCTCCTCCTCCTCTCTTTCTCCTTCAAGTGCCCTTGGAGGGCCATCAGCCAATCATGAGAGACCAATTAATTTTAGCTTACACAGAAATGTCTCCCTCAAGGCCAGAGACCATCTTTATCGGCCTGTTTTCCCATAACTTGGCAGGAGAAGCACAGCTCCTTACAGGTGGCTGGGCCAAATACAGACCAAAAATACCAGCATCGAATTCCACCCGAATACATTCCACCGTGTGGTCTGTGATTGGACCATGCCATGTGTTAACTGAGGTAGAAAGACAAGGAAAGCAGCATGGAATGTTCATTCGAAAGGT
>VWZF01004721.1:65500-293796 GCA_013396755.1 Sclerurus mexicanus | reverse complement strand
AGCGGTTATTTGGGGAGCGATGCGGAGGGCCAGGGTTTTGGGTTTGGGCTATGGTTACAGTAGGGGCTAGGGTTACGGTACCGGCTAGGGTTAGCGTCCGGCTTCTGGCTGGTGCTAGGGCCAGGGGTACTGCTCATATGTGTTGCCTCGTGGCAGCGATTATTAGCGACGCTGGCAATTCCAGGCAGCGGTTATGTGGGGAGCGGTGCGGAGGGGCAGGGTTTAGTTTTGGGCTAGCGTTAGCGTCTCNTTTATGGTACCGGCTAGGGTTAGTGTCCGGCTTTTGGCTGGTGCTAGCGCCAGGGGTATTGCGCGGTTGTGTTGCCTCGTGGCAGGGGTTGTTAGCGGTGGTGGCAATTCAGGGCAGCCGTTATTTGGGGAGCGGTGTGGAGGGGTACGGTGTACGGTTTGGGCTAGTGTTACGGTACTGGCTAGGGTTAGCGTCTGGCTTCTGACTGGAGCTAGGTCCCGGGTTACTGCGCAGTTGTGTTGCCTCGTGGCAGGGGTTGTTATCGGCCGTGGCAATTCCGGGTAGCTGTTATTTGGGGAGCGGTGGGGAGGGGCAGTGGGTAGGGTTTGTGTTAAGGTTACTGTAACGGATGCAGTTGCTGTGCACGGTTTGACGTGGGACGAAGATGGGATTGAAGAGATATGCACACACTTATATAGAAAAGTCAAAATTAGCTCCTCACCCTATAACATGTTACATTAGATTATGTATTAAAGGTACTACCTAGGCGTGATGAAGATTAAGGTCCCCGAGTGCTAACTGCTGCATAAATAAGCATCTCCAATGATTTCCAACAAATGATGGAAAACAAGTATTAGGGTTTTGACTCACACGGAGATGGCACATGACTGGAGTGATGTGCCTTTGAGTGGGCTTTTACCTGCTTCAGCTCTATTCAGCTTGTGGCTTCGGAATTGTCCTCATCAATAGCTTGGGCTAAAGCACCTCAGCATGGTCCAGCGTAGCTGCGGCACCACATACAGAACTTCTTTTTCTTAACACCCCTCCTTGGGAATGTTGCTAAATACAGGCAACTGACACAGACCTGAATGTAATTCTCAAATTTCCTCCGGTTTAGAAGTGGGAAACTGTGTCACAGAGAGACAGTAGTTTTCTCAAGGACTTGTAGGTACAACTAGAAAGCTAAAGTTGTACTTGCGGGAGCAGCAAATCTTTTGGAGAATCCCATCCAATAGAGGGGGAAACCAAAATTCAGTGACTTGAAGGGGTCTGCTAGGCTATACGAACACCAAGTTTTACACTGGATATAATGACTCCAGATTTTGTGGTTTGCTGCCACTTGTAGCAAATACTGGTCCCTGCTGATGCATCAAGATAACAATTGAGTTGTGCTCAAGTGAGACAACTCTCAATCCCCTGTAGGCAGCCAGAAAAATGAACTCCCTCTGGAACTGCAGTGGCCATTTATAAGTTCAGGAATATAACGGAGAGACATAAAGGAAAGTAATTACTTTTCATGGGGCTTTTTGGATCCGGATTCTGAGTTACAAAATAGATCGGGAATGGCTTTTTATTGTCTAGCCCCCAAAAGGAGATGGAGGGCAAAGGAGAAGCAAGGATGTTGCTATTATTTAGATTGCTTGAGCACTGGCCATTGGAAATGCATTTCTCATTCAGTGATTAACAGTCATCCAGCACAAAGAGCAAATAAAAACCTTGTCTAATTCAGTCAATCCCATTCTCTCTGCCCTTGCTGCATTAAATCACGTGAAACTGGCTGTTTCATTTACTGTTGCTTCCTAATATCATTACTCCGCTGTCTTGTCATATTTCAAAATTAGGAATAATTAAAAAAAACAGAAGAGATCTTTAACTAAAGTTCTTTGCTTTTGAAAATCGATAACTTTAGGCTTCCTTTAGTTCCCTGTAGGTAGATTCAGATCCCTGCACAGATGAAGTTACCAAAATCAATAGAGCTTTGTAGAGGCACAGGGGGTCAGTCTGTGCAGAGATCCTCTGACTTCATGAGCAAAGCACTCGCTACTGGGTCCAAGCTTCCATCTGCATTTGGGTTTACAAAGGTTTCTCAGCTCTAAAATACACTGTGAAAGCCCTTGATTAAGTCATTATGATGCATAATTCCCTGGCATGCCAAGAATCTAGTCCCAAGTTGATATAAAGGCAAGTCTGCTAAGGATGAATTGGTATTCTGGGGTTTTATTGTGAAAACTCAGAATTACATACACTGAACTGCAGGCATGGAGTTTGCTCACTGTTAGACAGCCATTAGAACACGTCACAGATTAAACGCAATCACCCTCACTGTTGCCTAATGAAAGACTATCACGGTCCCAGTCCTGCTGTTTTGTGAGGCCAGTGGGGTTTGTGTTGGCTCAGTGCTTCTCCCCATGCTCAGTGAGCTGGGGCAGGACGCTCCTCCTGGCTTGGATGGGTGAATTCCCAGCACAGGACAACTGCTACTCCCAGCTGGGGCATTTCGGTGTTGCTTTATTGTCTCTAACAGCTGTCACAAATAAGTAAATGCCTTGCATTGAACTTGTTTGAAAGAATCTGAAAGAATTCAGTTTTCTGAAAGACAGAGCATTTTAGGGCCTGAGCAGGCACTGGTATCAGCATTGTTACTAAGACGCTTACAGGCTGAATTCCCTGGATGAACCTGGGCTCTGTACACAGCCATGGCAATGAAGATGGACAAATGCAATTCAGAGCACAGAGCACTGTAAAGGTTCATCACTATAAAAAATGAGCTCAAAAGCAAATTTCTTTCTGCTTTGCTTAAAGAATGGAGGCAAGTTTGGATAACTAGTCATGGTAGCATCAGTTTCCTTCACACTTACTTAACAGGACATCATTTCACTTAAAAAGATTGAGGAGACAGTATTACATGCTCAGACAGCACAGCGATGAATGTGGTATAAATACCTGGGGAGACAGATTAGTTTGCTATTTCTGCTCACAGCCTTCTCCTAGGAGCAAAGAAATGCCATCTCAGCATGCTTTTTCTGAGGATCAGAAAATCATAATAAACACAAGGATATACCATGGGAGTTACAGCTAATTTCTTGCTATAATTTGCAGCAATTTACACATAATAATTTGAAAATACTGCCGAGTGCCAACTGCCAAGTGTCTGCTGAGATGGTGCAAATCAAGAGAATGAGAAATGCAGTTAGTGCTGAAGAACCCTCCAGAAGGGTCATTTGGGATCTCAGGTTCACAAGTTCTTCCTTGCTGTTGAATAATGCAGGAGATTTTATTCTGCCATATGGAGCCCAGTTTCTTAGATTATAGGTGGATGGAAAGAGCTTCACACCAACTGCTTTTAGACTTCAGAAAAGTCCTACCAAGCAGCAATGTAGTGTGTGTATTTCTTTTACATGAAGGACTTTTTTTTTACATTATTTAAAAAAAAAAAAAAAAGAAGCTGCAAACAGTAGGCACTAGCACCACAACATTTCCATGCAAATACACATTTGAGAAGGTAATAAAACAGTAGTAAAACTACTGAATTAGGGTTCAGAAATGTGTTTTAATATCAATATTTATTTCACGCATATGAAAATTACTGAAACAACATTGCACATTCATTTCCTTAATCATAATTTCTATTCAAAGATCCAGATTGATTACAGAAGAGCAAAATACCTACACACTGTACATTTATATTTTTGTTCATTTTATAACTTAAAATAATTCAAAACAATTTGAAAGGAGGATAAAAATTAATGTGTCCCCAGACTGGAACCCTGCATGTAAAACAAAGATGAGTTATGAACCTCTATGAAGAGGGATTTATAGTAGAAACACTAGTGCTGCTACAACTTTCTTTTACAGACATGGTCATCAATAGAGGGCATATGGAAAAAGGGAAGTGAAAGGATTCATTAAAAGAATGCATTATGTTCAAAAGGAAATATGTTTAATCTATGAATCACTAACACTTGACCCAGGGCAAAGGTTACTCATAGTACCAGGAGCAGATACAGCTTTGACTTCAACAAGGGAGAAGTACAGGAGCAGATGCAGGGCTGATTTAAAAGGGAGAAGTATGGAAGCAAGCTCACTCCTGGGAGGGCTGATGTAGAGGACTGGGAAGCTCCAAGGAACCCAGGTAACTTGTAACTGGTGAAGTGAGCTTGAATTTTAAAGTAATTTATTTTAAAAACATGAGATACATAAGCTTCTATTGGAAAATCAAATAGCAACGAATTTAAAAGCATACCGAACTTTAAACTGTTAGTAGCTCTAATGAATAACTACCTTTTTGTGTTTGTTTTTTTTTTTTGGTTTGGTTTGGTTTGGTTTGTTGTTTTGTTTTGTTTTTTTCCCAGAAGGCGCCAAAAAGAACTGGACACCTAGATCTTAACCAAGCTCAGTGGCAACTCTTTACCTAAATCTGGTTCATATTTTGGAGCTGTCATCCAGTGGGACTCTCTGCGTGCTAAGCAAGGCTCAGATATGTCCCTGAAATGCTGTCTCATCACATTTTGGGTATCACTACCATTTAAAGTACACTTAGGTGTTGAATGCCTGTGTCTCCTGACAGCATTATGTCTTTGGAAGACACAGATCTGAACCAAAGCTGCAGATCAATCACAAATGGACTACGCACATGTTCACATTGCGCCTGCTATAGGAGAATGAACCAACACAGAAGACGACCCCTGACTTGTGGGTGCAAGGGCCACACAAAGTTTTGGTTATCATTTTGAGGTGCAAGCTCTTGCCTTCTTATTTCATGAATACTCACAAGAAGATTTTTTTCCCTCCTTCTGGGAGCACTTATTTTCAGCCATGAAGCTGACTTCAGTGTTTCTGCTGGCATCTGCAAGACCTTGCTAAGCTTCTATCAAGACTACTTATTCATGCTCCATTGTCTAGGAAGCTTAAGGATCCTTATGTTTCTGTGGCTCATTGCTGACAACTATGACTTTTTGTTCAAATTCTCCTAATCCCGGATAAACATTTGGAAAGGTTTATGAGAATGTAGAACATGTGTCTGCACACACGCACATGGTGACACATGACACATACATAGTGGAGCAGAGTGTTTGTCTGCCTCCTTGACTCATGACGATGACAGAACCTAGGATCTAAAAGAAAACAGGTTCTGACTTGGAATGAGTTACCAGGGGAAGTGATGAGGCAGCAGCTGAACCCTGAGTAACACAGCCAAACCTGGCCATTCCTACAGTTCCCTCATGTCTCTGGAGTGCTACAGAGGAGTCACAAGGGGAACTGAATGGCCACCTTCTCATGCTTGAGCAACGGAGAACCATGGTGTGCATCTCCATTTGATCCATCCTCCCAGCAAAAGAGCAGTGTGGTATTTTGGGAACAGGACAGAGCTTATGCTGTATTGCTCAGCCCTCAGTTATTCTAGATGGCACCACAGCTCAAAGTAAGCTGGAGTAGCTTAGTTTATGTTGGGGACAACTTTGGCTTTCCAATTATCCCAGAATATCTCAGTTGGCCCAGAAGATGCAAAACCAGCTGCATCCTGCAATCCTTCCTGGAGCTTGTCTTCAGTGCATCTCTGACACACAGCATGTAAGCTGGGTCAAAGTCTCTGTTTCAATTGCCACCAAATTTGAGATCCAGGATCTTGATATTTTGTCTCCATCCCGGAAACATTAGGAGGTGGTCTGAAGTGTTTTAAAATGAAACTGCTCCCAAAAGTTTTTATGGAGGTGACTTTTCCAAGCTTTGGACAGGAGACTGTGGTGCTTCCCAGAAGACAGAATTCATAGCCTTATGGAATCAGAATGGCCTGGGTTGGAAGGGACATTAAAGATGATCCAGGGACATCTTTCATTAGACCAAGTTGCTCAGAGCCCCATTCAGCCTGGCCTTGAACACTTCCAGGGATGGGGCATCCACAGCTTCTCTGAGCAACCTGTCCAGTGTCTCCCCACCCTCACAGGGAAGAATTTTTTCCTAATATCTAATCTAAATCCACCCTCATTCAGTTTGAAGGCATTCTCTTTGTCCTGTCTGGGCCCTTGTAAATAGTCTCTCTCCATCTTTCTTGTTGGCTCCCATCAGGCACTGGAAAGCTTACAAAGCCTTCTCTTCTCCGGGCCAAATAAACTGAATCTCTCAGGGTATCCTCATAGGAGAGGTTCTCCATCCATTTAATAAACTTGGTGGCCTGCTCTGGACTTGCTCCAATAGGTCGGTGCCCTTGCTGTGCCGGGGACCCCAGAGCCAGATGCATCACTGCAAGTGGGGGTCTCACCAGAGCAGAGCAGAGGGGGAGAATCCCCTCCCTCGACGTGCTGCCCTCACTGCTTTGGATGCACAGCTGGCTTGCCTCGGGAATCACAACACCATTTATTAATTTAGATCACTAGTGTGGCTGAGTCCCAATCCTCTCGCCCTTGAGCTCTTTTCTGCACACAGAACCCCAAAGCACAGGACTGGAGGTGCTGGGGAGCCCCAGGGATGCGCCACTCCCTCCCTGCTGCAGCGCGGCTGGCTGCGACTAGATGTCAGAACTCCACTAGGCAACACGCCTCTGCGAGCATCAGCAAGCTGCCACCTGAGCCCCGTTTGCAGCAAAATAAAAGTCACCAGAGCCTCATGAAGGTTCATATCAGGGCTGTGCAGGACAGCTGGAAAGCTACAAGCAAACTGAGCCGTTCTTCTGCAATGAAATCCAATACCACACACACACACAAAATCACCCCGGTTTGGACACCAGAAAGGGAAGAAAAGCAGAAAAAAAAAATCTGCAATAATTTTCTCGAGGCTTCAGACTGTTCTTCCAGACAAAGATCACAGTTCCCACAATCACCTGGAACTGGAACAACTCTGGCAAGGCAGATGCAGCATGAATAGCTCAATAAAGCTTTTGTCTTTTGGCTTGGTTTTGTCTCAAATGCAATGAGATAACATCGTCTCTCACAAGTCAGTTTTATGAGGATCTGTCAACTCAGTCCCCATCTGTTCTGGAAAAATAAGCTTTATTCAGGTTAGGGTAGGATGTATAGTCAAATCTACAGGGCAGAGATTTAAATTAAAGTATCTGAAGCCTCTTCCTATTGCCAAGTAGCGAGGGGAGGGTTTGCATTTGAGCTTCCATGTCAACCTGGTTTCTGTTTCAAGCCTTTTATCAATATTTAACACTTAGAATACATTCAGCAAAGAGGAGCGGTGCAGTGTATGAGAATGCAGTCTGTGCAGCACTGGGGAGACAGAGCAGGTAGGAAGAAAAGTAGATTTCACTTACAACTACAAAATGTCAATAAAGTCTGGTAGAAGAAAGGAAGGCACTGCCTAATGTAGAAAATGAGAATGGCATTAGAGCGGCACAATACAGGAAAGAGATCCCAAAGCTGATTTCTTAAGAGTGTTCAGAGTTGACCATTATCACTTGGGGATATGGGGCTGTGCACTCTGGTCTGACTATTTTTGTGGGTATAAATAAACTGTCATTGCTACTGAACATCCAACACTTGGAACTGCACCCTCCACTGCATGTTATTGAAAAGGAAATGTGTCTAACACTGAAGGAGAGAGACCTGGGGCATTTTCAACAGCTACATCCTGAGCTCTGGTCACCAGTGTCACAGCTGGTTGTTAGAGATGTCTGCTTAGAGCTGCCACCCCTTTCTGGGAGCTGAGCCCTGAGCTTCACCTCACAGACTTTTAAGAGCTCAAGACACTCTTAGTAGCAGCATTTGCACCAAAGTTTCCAAGGTATTAACACTGATTTCTTCCAATAATGGTGACATATTCATAGCCTTATTGCATCACCCGCCTCAGAATTCTAAATGCTCCACTAATGAAGAAATACCTGCTTCTGCCTGTGCTCTGCCACTGTGAACAGTGAAGAAAACAAAATTGGTCTCCTTAGGTATTGTTCACTGTTCTCATATTCAACTATTACTTATATTCTCAAAGAACACAAAAAGCTTTTCATTAATCAATTACTAAGAAAGGAGTGATCTATAACTTCACAAACTGTGCTACACAGAAAGAAGATTCTTGTCGCGTCTGCTCAAGTACCTCTCTCATCCCTGTTTGCAGCACCTATCTGACAGAAGGGGAACTGGGTGGGTGGGGCAATGCCCCAGAAATTCCTGCCCAGTTGGGAAGAGTTAGGGACTGTCATATCCTTTTGTGTGTTTGTTTGTTTGTTTGTTTGTATTCCTCATAAAACGCTGGCAGTTTCCTGAAATCACTGAACATAATAAAGGCAAAGTCAGCCTAAAAGCTCTGCCAAAGCAGCAGCTGCAGGTATTGGATAGAAGACATCTCTAAACTTTCAAAATGAGCTTTGGTAAGAATTTGTGTGCATGAAAGGGGGGAGATCCAGCTTCCCATCCCCAGCCCATTCCCATTCCTGGCATCACATCCTTCCCCGGAGGTAACATCTAACACAAGAATTTTTCAGCTCACATTGCCCTCCTAAAACCATTCTCTCCCAAAGGTGAACACAGCTCCAAGCTTCCTGTTTCTTTGCTTTCAAAAGAGAGCAAGGGAAATACTTTCCTGCATCACTGAAGTGACTGATGTTGTGCTGTGCTGGTGGTAGCTTGGGGTTTCAAACCCCACTGTGCATGGAAGACAGTACTGTGTTATTTTCACCCAGAATCACCATATACAGAAAAAAAAGAAACCTGATCAAGGAAATGGCCGCTACCCTGGTCTACTCAATGGGTTTCTGTAAAAACTGGTGTCAGAGCAGCAGCACACACATTTTGTGGGGCTATCCAGGGTTAGCGATGTATTGACACCAGAGCTGTGTCACAGTCCAGACATCCAGACATGCTTTGCTCCAGTGTAATTAGGTGTCAGTGATATCCTGACAGCTGAGACTGAAGCCCTGTGCTGGCCACCAAGCATGTGGCTTTGCTTTTCTTCCATAGATCTGAGTATTAGGGAGTGCCCAGGACTGGAAACAGGCTCACAGCCACCTCTAGGGTAAAGTAAACCTGTTGGTGTGGGGGGCTGGCAGTACCTTTTGCTTTCAGAGAAGGAAGGAGTGAATGAGAGGTGGGAAAGAAGTAGATGGATAAAGAAAAAGGGATGAAGAAAGAGATGGGTCTCCAGACATCAAACTGCTTGCTGCTCTGAAGCTTTTGCAATGGGTTGAGGTTCTCTACAGACACATCCTGACCCTTTAGTAAGATCGGGGTGCCTCAGAAGAGGTTTGTAAGGAAAAAGCTGGCTAGATACCCCCATGTCTTCTTGTAAAAATAATGGCTTGACAGGAAATTTGAATCTCAAAACAATTGTAGGTATCATGATACTTCTTTGTTACCTGTCTGAAAGATTTGGGTGATATCAAACATCATTGGCTTGGCCCTGTATTTTCCATCCCATGTTCCAACACGCTGACTGCTTTAGCATTGTCTTTTTTACTAATAATGTCTTTTACAGCAGAACTCCCCATGGGGGAAAAAAATCTTTGAAGCTACCCATTCAACTCTTCAAGGAAGGACCTTGAAGAGCACTCACAGAGAGAGTGTGGGAAAGTCTGGAACAGGGGATAATGCTATAAAGCTGGCTTTCCCCTTTTCTCCATCCATACTTGTACCACTGTTGTATTCCCACTTTTTGCAGTTATATAAAACTTCCTGAGTGATTCTTCAATGCTGTTGGAAATGTCTACCAGTTTCTTAAAATAGGTGTGACCAGAAATAACTCATAAACCTGCAATACAGATTGCAGCCTTAACCCCAGCAGTGAGGAGACTGGGTTGGGGGGAAATGGGGGTGCTGAGGGGGCTGCATGACCCAACAGCATGCACTTTTTAGGCATGTTTTTTTCAGGCCCAGTGCCTAACTTTTGCTAGCATGCACCAATCTCAGTGCAAGCCAAATGCCAAACCTTTGCTAGCAGTACATAGCAAAAGTCCCTAGGAAATGCCAGTTTATACTGCTAAAGAATCTGGTAAAATCTGGTAGATTTTAGTTGTGGAATCACACTATTTAGAGAAGCGGTAAATCACTCAAGAAGACATATTTTATGCCCTTTGAGCAGACACTTTTTCTTTCATTTCCTCTATGACATATTCCCCAACCCACACCATTAAGTCAGTAGCTTTACAGGAAATTCTGTGGTAAAAGCAGAAAGATTCCATCAAAACCAGACAATAAAAAGTCGTGTGCATGTCCTGTGGCTGCTCATTACCAACCCTGATTAAGAGCTGTGCACTGCTCTCTGCATTTTGTATTGAATGGAAACTGCTGAGTTCTATTACGTTTATTACTTAGCTCAAGATTATCTGCAATATGTGCTCCAGGAATCACACCTTGCACCAGCCCAAACCAGGGTTGCTCACGTCTTGCGAAGCATTGCATCTTCGCTGCAAGATCAAACTGAGGAGGCTCTCAGACCACTCTTGGACAGGATTGATATCACCTCTGTAGCTGTTGCTAAGAGAATCTTCAACGGTGTCATGGAAGAAAAGTTTGCTGATGGGAATACTAACTGGGGACGAATTATGACCATATTTACCTTTGGAGGTCTTCTCACTAAGAAGCTTCAAGAGCATGGAGTTCAGCTGACTGCAGAGGAGAAGGAGCAGATCTCTTATTTCATCACAGAGTACATCATAAACAACAAAGCCGAGTGGATAGATGCAAACGGTGGCTGGGTGAGTGTCTCATTTTCCACCAAAGTCATGATTAGGAGATATCATTTCATTAAGGGAAATTATTGTTATAGACACTGTCAAAAATGTTTTATTCAGGGTTTCACTTGGTGATTTGGTATTTTATGCCTGGAATGTCTCATTGAGACTTATGGTGAGACCTTCTCTTCTGCTTTCAACAGAACAAAGCTAAAAAGCTTTCTTTATAAAAGACACTTTTTGATCTTTCATCATAGGATCATACCATAATTCAAGCTGAGAGGGACCTTAGAAAATCATTCGGTCCAGCCTCCTGCTCAAAGCACGTTAAACCAGGCATACTATGAAATTTCCATCATTAAATCTAAAATTAATTGGCATCCTAAGGTCAGTGTGGCAATTTTGCTTCCATAGAGGAGTTGGTCCAAAAATACTGGTGTTCAATTTAAGGGAAGAATACACATGTGTGATCCCCACAAATCAAGTCAGTACTTTTGCTGTGGATTTCAACAAAGCCATTATTTAATCCCCAAAATCAGCTTTACTTACAACAAATGTACAGTTAAGTACAACTGGGGTTACATCTTTCCTGTTTGGAGTGAGATAATCTTAGAACTTCTACCTATCAATGGTCAATGCTGAGAAAAACACTTGTCAGTTAGTGGATTATTTTGCCAAGCTGCTGAAATTACCTTCTGTCAGTGGAGGGAAGGTCCCCAGGACAGTACTTTTTTCTTTTGCATTTAGGGGAATTTGAGAATCAATGACACAAATGTCAGTAATTTCCTTGGTACTTTTTTCCTTTACTTATATGTAAATGTCACTTTCTCTTTCCACCCCCTCTCATCCCACTTCTCTCATATTTCCAATTTGCTAATAATTTTCCCCCGATTTATTTTCTAGTGTCTTGCTTTTCCTTGTTTCTTTCTGCTTGTTTTAATCCTTCTCTGTAGCAGTAAAAAAAGGTGATAGTGACTCAGGGCCCCCTGGTGCATCAGATTTATTGTAAAGGTTTCTTTCTCCATCTCTTTCAAATAGACTCAATTTTATTTAAGAGAATTATCAACTCCTGGCAACATTCTGTCATCATAGGTGGCTCATCATAGTAGAATAAGGAGGCTTAAAGGAAGATATTTCGAAGTATATTTCTACATCAGAAACATAGTACTTGTATCTCCCTGGAAGATGTGGGCTCAGGTGATAGAATTCATGTCAGTTTTCTATTTACACAGGGAGGGCACAGTCTTGACTTGGAGATAAAACAAACATTCAGTGAGGTGCAGCTATTTTCAGCTACAGTTTTTAAAGCCTTATTCATCTTTTGGAGGTAGAGCTCTGAAAAGCTGTCCCTCTACCCATAGTGCTGTAGCACCCTGTTAGTCTGACACTAGCACACGATGCTGGGGTTTTCCTACATGTTTTTAAAGCTGTCCCTGACTGTGTGTGTTCTTTTCCATAGGAAAACGGCTTCCTAACAAAGTTTGAAAGAAGATCACTACTATCTTTCTCCAAAATTACAGCCCTGTTCATAGCTGTTTTGTCCTTGTTCAGAGAGTACTACTGAAATAAAAGGACCTGCCATTTATGTATAATCTAGATATTGCCACAAGCTTCACTTCTCAGCCTTCCTCCAAGCAATATCAACAAGACGGTAATTTCCTTCCATAATTTGTTTTTAATTTATTTGTATTTATTTTGACTAAATACAATGTTTAACATAATATCCTAATTACCAAAACTGAAGATGAGATCCCTCCAAAGAGGAATCCACGCAACATCATGCAGCAATTCAAGCCCACCTTTCCAAGCAGGATTGAGATAATTGTCCACAGCTTTTGGAATCTCTCTTGAATCTCCATGAAAGGACATTGTTTTAGTGAAATACAATCCAATGGGTTAAGAAACAAGTTTTTATGTCATTTGTTTTGTAAATGAAATACTACTGTAATGCATTTTATTGCAACATTTGTACAAGCAAAAGGGGGAGGGGGGACTTCTCTGAAGAAAAAAGGAATGCAAATTCCAATATAAAGTGGTTAGAAGTTACTGAATAAGCAATTTCTATGGGAAGAACTATTTGTGGAAGGTAGCAACTTAAAAATGTGCACGCACTTACTGCAATGGTATGTGTTTCTGTGTTGTATTTTTTAATTGCTCACATCTACAGTGAATGTTCTTTCATATTTGTGTGATATAATCATCTTGCTGAACTTTTTTTAAACTAGATGTTTAAAAATAGGCAAGTATAAATATTTTTAAAGTGAGAAATTTATGTAAATACACTAATATTTTAGAAAAAATATATTAAAATATGCATTTTAAGCCTTAGGATTGGTCTCATTTTTTTCAGAAAAATTGTAGGATGGGAAAAGATCTACCTGAGTAAGATAACTCCTAGAAAAGTTATCACAGTGCTACTGGAAAATCCAAGTGGTATGTGGGTTTGACCTGACATCCATGGATGTCAAGACTTTAATTTTCTGTAGTACTTCTTAAGTACTATCTAGTAGTTTGTATAAGAAATGGACATCCTGTGGCAAAATAAATCAATTGGATCAGCTCTGATGACAGCAATTAGTGTTTTATGTTGCAAAAGTCTGCAAATTCAGTAGGGTGTAAGAGATTCCAGGCTCCTAGAGATTGGGGCAATTACCATTTTGACTCAAAGTTCATTTGCTTTCAAAAGTGAAACAGCAGTTCTTCAAGAAATTATTCTAGAAGGGTTTTCTTTAGCTGTAGTGACTCCTACATTAGGGTAGTAAGGCTGGGTCTAAACACCCTTCTTTTGTAGTCATGCTGGGAGGTGAACCAAACTGACCCAGCAGCTGCCTGTGGCACACAACAGCACTATTCTCTGACACCAATCCTCTCAAAAATTTGGACTTTATAATATGGAGAGAATGAAGCAGACTCCTTCTGGTAAAGGGCTCTCCATCTGTCATCTTTCCAGCAATGAACTTTCCATCTTTCATCTCAATGTAAGGCATTTTTTGCAGGAAGAAGAATCATTTACTGAACAGCTTCCCCAGGGATGTGGTAGAGTCCCCATCATTGGCAGTTTTAAAGATACAACTGAACAGAGCACTAGACAGTTTCATCTAGGCTCTCTTTTCCAGGAAAGGTTGAACCAGACAACCTTTTAAGGTCCCTTCCAGCTTGGGCTGTTCTGTGATTCCATGGTCTAAATTGGTGGGCTTAACCACAGAACACAAAGAGATGTTAGCATTTATTATAACTTGTGTTTCTCCCTCTCTCTCTCCTCTCCCTCTCCCTCTCCCTCCCCAATGAAAACAAGAAAGATTATTGATTATTAAGCATGTATACCAGGACCTGTGAGATAAAGGTTGTTGCTGCTGAAGAAAAGATGGCAGCATTCTGAGGACAAGGGGCAGCTAAAGGAAAATGCCCACCTCCAGAACACCTATGGAAGTTCCTGTCAGAGATGACATTTTAAAACATATCATGACATATATTTATGCATTTGCAGTCTAAGCCTTCATGGTAAGAACAGAAATTCTTACTCAGTTTCTTTTTGTGCACTATTGCAAGCACATACTATAGTGGCTAACACCAGTCTATTAATATCACATCCACTTCCTTTTACACTGTTCTAGTAACCTATTTTATGCTCGGGAACACAGTTTTTTATTTAAATATAAAGAATCAACCACGCCTTTTGAAAATCTAGGTGATAAAATTATTTTACAACCTGTCTTTATGGTAAGGCCTGGGTTTAAACAAAAGAAGCCTTGGATCATTAATGGTCCAGTGGGCTGTAAGTTATCTTCAGCAGGACAAAACCTGCATTTGGTCTGCATTTAAAAGCAAGAAAAGCAATGACGAGATGTACCACCCCAATTCTAAACATAGTAAAATGACTGAAAACAGCATGGCTATTAGTTAAGTCTTAAAAAACAATGTAATGTACTTTGTTAGCTGTCATGAAGTTACCCACACACGACACTGAGTAGTGCCCAGGTCCGGGGCACCGCTGCCTGAGGGATCCTTACAGCTGTCAGGCGATACATGGGAGAACACAGTGCTGCTTCTGGAGCAAAAGGTGAGGTCAGAGAGCTGCACAGTGGGACAGCTGATGACTTCATCCATCCATACTGTGGCTAAATTGAGATGTCATCAAATGCCACATGGGAGAGACTTTTGAAAACAATGTTCCCCTATAGGAATGTCGCTTTCAGCGCTTAAAATCACAGAATCACAAAATCAATTAGCTTGGAAAACACCTCTGGGGGTCATTGAGTCCAACCTTTGACTGATCGTGGCCTTGTCAACTAGACCATGGCACTAAGTGCCACATTCAGGTGCTTCTTTAACACTTCAGGGTGGTGGCTCCACCGCCCCCCCGGGGCAGGCAAAGGTAGGTTGGAATACTCCGTGAGGCAAACACAGGACACGGCTGGCACACCGTCTGTATGGGCACAGCACGGGGGGTGAGGNCGGCCCGGCCGAGAGACAGCGCCAGTCCCGCCTGCTCGGGCACAAGGTGGGTGCGGGCAGCACACAGAGCCGGGCCCGCGCACGGCAACAAAGGGGCTTTCCAGGCCCCGCCTGGCCGCCGAAACCGTGACTTAGTGCGGCCGGCGGCTCCTGGGGCCCTGCCGCGGAGCGGGGGGGGCTCGGCCTCGGGGCCTGTCCCGCGGCACGGCCGGGGCGGCAGCGAGTGGGGGGACTCATGCCCCGAGGGGCGGTGGAGGCACACGGGCCGTGGGGACTCATCCCCCGAGGGTGCTGGNAGCAGAGAGGGCACAGGAGAGAGGGCACAGCAGAGAGGGCACAGGGGACAGGGCTCTGCCCCGCACCCCTCCCTCGGTACCACGGCGATACCAAGCCGCCTGGCAGACGGTGCTAACACATCNGCTGGGGACATGGGGGGCCGCACACCCCCGCCGTGGGGCACCCGGGGTGGGGGGGGGTCCGCTCAGACCTTTCGCGTCCTTCCGTGGCTGCGTGGCCGGGTCTGGCTGCACACAAGAACATCTCAGCGACCGCCTGATTTGGCCTCTTGTTTTATGCGCTGTCGTCTCCCCTCTGTATCTTCCAGCGGTGTTTCTTCCACGCAATTTTATTTCTAATCTAATTTTTACGCTTTAAAAGTTATCAAGCAGGGTTTACCTAACTGGTATCCCAGCACAGCGTGGTATGGGTATATACTTTTGAAATGTCCTGTTTGTGTTTGGATTACACAGTTTTTATATAGATGTATTTTATCATTTTAATAAACACAATAAAATTTTATTTTGCAGTCACTGCATGTAATACGGCACAGTCCTCATTTTTTTTGCAGCACCAGCGGGTACTTCCAGATGATCTACATTTATATGGTTATTTTTCTGCCAGAGGATCTCAAATCATTTTATAGACTTCATTTACTGCTAATGTGTAGCCACTTCACGAGTGGGATGTGGCAGCACAGAAACTTTAGGTTGTAGGAAGTTTAACTGGAACTCAACACCAAACCTTTTTCTTTAAGCTGGAAGTTGGGAATGCTTTTTATAAATATATATGTGTGTGTGTATATATATATATATATATATATATGTCACGTTCTACTGTCATGATAATGCATTTTAGTAATCACGCATCCTAGACTTAAATATCTCAATTTTTCAATTTTTAGCAAATACTGGCATGCATCCTCTTCAAAAGTGCAGCCCTCAGCCAACTTTGTAAGCACCTGGCCATAGAGTACTGAGTTTTTAAGAGCCGTCAGCCTTTGTCTAATTGCTGCTGATAAACTCAGCAAGAGAGCACTCATTTCTGCTAGTGAAAGGACATAGATACAGCTTTGTTTTGCTTAAAAGAAGGCATCAGGAAATATGACATAAATTGATGTTATCTTACTGTTTTAATAACCTTGACACAAATTGAAGATCCTGAGCTTGCGTGAGACACAGTGGCATCCTGCGAGGGACAGAAAGTACAGTCAGCTTCCTTACCGGGGGCTAATGAAGCAGGCGTGGAGAAATTTACGAAAAGGCTGAGAAAATATCTGGAACGATCTAAGGCCAAAAACGTAGCTTTGTAACATATATCAGTGCTTGCAGCTAATAAAAGTGAGCAGGTGATTTTATAACATCTAAGTAATATCTTTGGTAGTAAAATCTCATTTCAAAATAATCTTTAAATGCAAAGTGAAGTAGCTTCACAGGCAGACCTAGCCACTAGTATTTAATTAGCTTCTGGATGATTATTCTTTTTTAATGTTTATGTTCATGATTAAAGGCTTGCTGTTTGCGTACTCTGATTCTTCAAAAATTTCCATGAGCTTGTGAACAAAGGGCAGATAATATTTGTTAAGTGTGGAAATGTTTTCACTCTTCTCAGAAATTGCTCCGAGTCATAGTAGGAGCCTCTTCACAGTTCTGAGAACATCTGAAATTCTGTCTTCCTGCTCGTTTGTGGGTTTACATCTTCAGCCTCATTTTTTTTCTGTACAACCTGATCAATGTGTTACTGGATATGTCAGAGCAGAAGGGACCTGTGTGGTGCTCACACCACACAACTCCCCTCTGAAAAAGAGTTCAGGGTCTCAGTTTCTCTCTTCACCAAACCCATGAGAAGTTTCAGCTCTGAAGGCCCTCAACAGTGTGAATCACAGCCGTTTCCTAGAGTCTGCAATTTGACTAAATAGTCCACTTTTTCAAACAAAAGCTGCCATGGAAATTATGTTCTTTTGGAGCTTAATCCCTTGGTTGGAAAAATCCACATGTAGGGCTGGGCACATACAAAAAGAAGTAAAATACAGGTTTGAATTGTTAAGATGTTTCTATGGCCAAGGAACATATCACCATAATTTGGTCTGGAGTGTTTCTTTTTTTATTACTCTTTTTTTGTTTTGCCCTTGCAAAATTATATCCATCTTCTGATTGATTGACCTGGGCTTTTAAATGTTGTACTGGAAAGGAAGAAAAAAAAAAAAAGCAGTGAGAACAGTATCTTGACTCAGATATGGGCATTTATTTCTCCAAACAAGGCCAGGGCAAAGGCTAAAGCTCAGATCAAGTTACCCTGCAGTTATGCAAACACAGAGCAGAGGATTTGGTGCTCTCTGTTTTGTAAATGGTAGAGAGTTTCTCAACTGTCTGATATTTTGGACAGATTTTTGTATGTAGGACAAGAATAAATCACGATTAAATGTGAAAGGGCACATTTGTATTTGTTTTGTCCAGATATAAGTAACAAAATATATAAGGTACTAGAGAATGAGAAGACAAGCTTTTAAAAGCCTCCTTTCAGATTTTAATGCGGAATTCAGTCCAGAATGGGCAGAGACATAGTGACGTATGAGTCTGCTAACACTTTTTCACCATATAAGCATTTTTTATTTGCACTCCTTTATTCATTCTTTTATAAGCCCAGCACAGTCTCATGAAAAGCAAAAAATGGCAAGGCCATCTTTCCTTCAAGCTCTGAAAAATGTGCAGTAATAAGATCACCCATTAGAAGCAGGTGATGTTTAAAGTCATATATCTAAACTTGCTGGAGGGAAGACATTCAGGTTAACAAAAGTAAAAGGGGCCAGGTCTTGGAAGACTTTGTGCTCTGCAGTCATCTTCTCTGATGCTAATTTTCTTTTGAGTTATTATCATCGATGTGCTTCTTACTCTACCTTGGCCCCGATGAGAGATGGGCATGTAAAAAGGATGGAAGAAAAGGAATGCTAAAACCTCATGTCTTGCATAAGCTGGCAGTTCTGACCTGCTGTATCTTTCTCCAGTGATGCTGGGCATTTGAGGATGTCTGTACTGTATGGCACAGATATTTAGGGCATCAGAAGATTGTCTCCAAATTGTTTTTTCTGGCCCAAACCTGTGTTACAGTGTTTTGTTCACTAGCTGCAAAAATCTGCCTATTTTGATTTTGCTAGTGGTAGAAATGTTAGAGCAGAAAACTAAGTTTATTCTGTTTATGATGCATCAAAGTTTGTATCTCTACCCTTTTCACTGGATATTTTGCTCCTGTTTTGTGTTCAATTAAAATAAAGCAAGTTTATATTTTCAAAAACTTTTCATAAACTCATTCCGTCTATTTCCCATGTAGGTGATTTGCCATCCCAAGTACAAAGAATCCAAAAGAATTGCAATCTTCCTGAGCATGCCAGATGAAGTCCAGACAGAAGAAATCATTAAGGACATTTTTAAGCAAGGCAAAGAGTGTTTCATCCCCCGTTACAAGCCTCAGAGCAATCACATGGACATGCTGAAGTTATCATCAGCTGAAGACATTTCTTCACTTGCTTTGACATCCTGGAACATTCTTCAGCCCAGTGATGATGACAGTACAAGAGAGGAGGCTCTTGATGGTGGTGAGTATTTTCTTCCTGCATTGTGGGGCTGTTGAGCAGGAGCAGGAGCCTGGAGGCCAATAAGAGATACTCTGGTAGCAAGAGTGAAATGAAATGTTACACCTTGAGTTTATACATTGTAGAGAAATGCTCCTTTCTCTTGCCCGTTTTTCAACACCCTGTGCTACCCCTGTGACATGCTAGCAGGGCAGGAACAAGACTCCAATGATCCAGCTGGAAAAAAACTCAACCCTCCACATAAATCACCTTCCTGGTCTGATTCATGGGCATCCTCAGTGGAGTCTCAGCAAGCATAAGGTAGAGGCTTATGAAGGGAGATGGGCTTGCTGGGGGCTTCCACTGAAAGTCATGGGGATTCACAGGTTTAGAATTCACTCTGAGAACTTTAGTTTATGCTTTCTGAAAGTTTGGGGAGTTTTTAGGTGATGCCTGTAGACTGACACAAGAATTTTCTGAAATCTTTGATCCTGCAAGTTGTACTGCATGGACAAAACCAAAAATTGCTGTTATGGAGTTTGCCGATGTAGAACAGCCCTCTGGGCTGAGACCTTAGACTGAAAATAAAAGGACTTTCTTGTAGGCCTGGATGAATATTGCAAAGCCTTTTCCATCATTATTCTCTCATATTTTTATTTTGGTCTTATAATGCTGTCTCAGACACTGGATTCTTCATAGGGTTGAAAAGGTACAAGTTTATTTAGATCAAACTTGTGTGTGTGTGTTTTGATCCCCAAATAACCTCTCTCTTTCTTAATGTGAAATTCCCCAGCTCTTACAAATATGTAAACAAAGTTACCTTTTCTGTGTTTGCATTCATTATTTGAATTTATTTTGTAAACACTTCAATATCTTCCCAAAACATCTACAGAAATGTTTAGTCTTATTAATGGAAAACTCATGTTGAACTCATGATTGAAAACTCAGTCTGGGAAAATTTTCTCTAGATGGAAGTTCACCATGCAGACAGATTCCACACCTGACAGATTTACCAGCTTTTTAGTGCTTGATGAAGAAACATAACATTTTTGAGACTCTGTTTGATTGAACTTGGGCTTGCATTTGCTTTGGGATGCCAATGTACTTTCCCAGAACACTTCACTGTGTTTTTTTCTATTTTAGTTTTGATCATTACCTCTTTCCTAATTCAGAATCCTTTCTGTGTCTACATTTTAGCTAACAAGGGATTTCACTGCTTCATACAACCATCTTCTTTATATTTAATATTTAGCACAGTTACTTGTTTTCCTAATTTTTTGTCAAAAAATTGTATATATTGTTGGGATTTAAGGGCTTTTGAAGGTAACTTTTAAAACATTCAGGGTTCTGTTGACTGAGCTTAGTTCAGGCACTTAAGACAAGCTTTTGTACTACTGATGAGCTGCTGTTAATTGAATTTAACAAGTCTGTTGCAGAGATCACAGAGTAAACACACAATTTTAGATAGGATGGGGGTGAGGACTTGTGGGTGTAGAGTGCACTGAAATGTACCTTGTTGCCAAGCAGTGAAGATGGGAGAAGGCAGGAACACGTTTTAGCATCTGGCTAGTTCTGGAACTGCTGCTTCCTTCTCTGCACAAGGGTATGGTTGTGAGCAGAGCAATGCCAGAAGAGCTACTGCAGTCTACAGAGAGATGCCAAGATACCAACCAGTTCTAAGAACTGGTGTACATCCATATCAGACTTGTTCTGCCTGAAACTCAATTTTGGTCTGTTTGTAGAGTAATTTTGGCATAATGCCATTTGGATTGGAAGTCAGTCCTTGGAGAGTTTTTGCAGATTAGAGACAAAGTTTAGGGTTTTACACAGTTGCATGTTCAGACACACACTCCTAATTTGTCCCCACAGAAACATACGCTTCATCTCAATATGTCTTTAAATTCCTTTTGCTGTTTTCTTTTTTTTTTGTTTGGTTTGGGGTTTTTTGTGTCAGTTATTATATTTTTTGAACTTTGTTACGTTTGCAGGAATGCAAATTGCCTTGCTACTACATCTATCCTCCATTGTTGGAATTATTCATGGATGACACATTTATCTCAGTGATGATATCAAATACTGTGGTGATCTGAGGCATTTACATTGTTATAAGGAGATAACATGGTGTTACATTAGTAATGTTCCCATTGCTGGCATAAGTTGCTATGTAATTTCCAAGAAATACCCTGCAGGTACATAAATAAGTCATGTAATTTCTGAGTGTATTCACTTTGCATGGCAAAAAGCTTAACTTCACACTGTCCTTAAAACTTCAGGCATGGTTACTGTGGAGAATAGCTCAGATACAAGACTAGGTGTAATTTTTGTATAGAGTTTCCCAGTTTTTCGTAGCACTCACAGTGTTGAATAGACACAAACCCCTCCTTTTGGAGATGATCCTTTTTCTGTCTGACCAGAGTTTACCTGCTTTTGTCTTGGCAGTACACCATGGCATAAACAAAGATCACTGCAGTTCTAGTAGCAGAATGTCTGTCATCTTCTCTACTATTTGTGAGTGACTAATTGGCATATGAAAAGTTGCTTTCTTTAGACTAAACGGACACCATAACAGAAAGAACGAAGCTGGAAAAAGTTCAGGTACTTTGGAGCAGGGCTGTGTGTAGGTGCATGACCTGGTTAATTTCCAGCTATACCAGTTGAAAGATTTAGACAACTTGTGGAGTCAGCCAGTGGAACATTGTCTTCATAGGTACCAATGCCCATTTGTATCCTTGCCCATCAGAAGCATGAATATGAACTGGTATCGGGTTTTGCTCAAGGTAATACTGCTGATGAAAGTTCAGGCAGGTTGCAGTACTTGTTTACCGAAGTGTAGGTACCTTGCACAAGTTTGGAAGGAGTAGATCAGATAAAACCGTGCTCCCTCTTTGTTTTTCATTGCTACTCCTACAGAAATTTAACAAACACTTCCCCAGCAGCTCCAGTTTCAGTGGTTTAAGGAGGCGGTGTGATTCATTGGGCTGGACATGGGCTTCCTCATTTGCAATGGTATTTATTATTACTTAAACCCGCTCTGAGAACTATGGGTGAAAAGCTAAGTTACTCATCTGAAAAAGAGATTATTCTTGCTGGGACACAAAAAAATAAGAAGACTGGGTTGAGTATGTCCGTATGGTAAAATTTTTGGAGGTGACTTATTTGAAGGGAAGGCAGGTAGCCAACTTTGGACTGAGGGATCTCAGCTCAAAGGCTTGGACCTGAGCAAATATTATGCTTAAATGTTCATAACTGACCTGAACTGCTGACTAGCAGTTGGAGGTGTACAATAAATTACAGACAACTTTTAGAACATTCACTGGGTGACGGAGAGAGGGAGTTTGGCCTAGATATTTTCATTGGCCAAAAAATGAGGTGTTATTAGAAATTATGGCTCTGAATCTGCTTACTCTAATGGATTGGGACATGCTTTTCTAAGATATGTGAGAAATGGGATTATGTGTACAAACTTAATTCAGCCTCTTAATCTCTTGTCAGTTCTGCCCTGGCTTCAAAGTACATTATTACATAGTCCCTGTCCATTGGATCTGGACTCATTCATAGATGAACGCAGATACAATGGTCTGGGCTCTTTCAATGATGCAGAAGATGAACACTGCTTGCTGTTAATAAATGCTAATGAGTATCTGCTTAGTCATTTGCTTTCTCTCAGCTCAGGTTGGAGCTGCAGGCCTCTTTCTGTGCATTATTCGAACACCAGGATGGAGATGGAGATCTATTAACATTTCTATGTTCAGTGGCTTGAAGATACTAAGTGGTATTTGTTAATGGAGAAGCAGCAGAGGCTTGAGATCCTGGTTCCAGGCTGAGTTGTGCAGAGGAGCTGCACCCCAGTAAGCACAGACTCTTTTGCTTGTTTTTCCAACATTATGGTTTCTTCTGTTTCCTCCAAAACAATCATTTCCTGGACTTGTCTCCACCTTGGACTAGACTTCCTTTTCCAAACTTTAATTTCTCTGCTACATAATGTCCCTTTCTATCTTTCTGCTCTTTGCCTGGCCTCTCTCGATCTGCTTCCCCAAGTTTCCTTCTCTGGCCTTTCTCACCATATTCCCCAGTTCCTCCTGCTCTCAGTCCCAACCTCTCATTTCAGGAGCAGTGAGGCCAACACAAAGAGCTCGTCCCTGCCAAAAGGGAGGAGATCATGTGCTTTGTCTTCTTTCACTTGTCCGCTTCCAGACGTACAAGATTCCCCATCCTAATTTACTCATGTCCTTCCCCACTGTGCTGGCTTCTTTCTCTTTTTCATTGGCTTAGAGAAACTTCTCTGTTTAATAGTACTTGTTGTACTAAACAGTACAAAAGACATAGTTTTGTAATTGTTTCTTTTGGGCAGTGCATGTTTAAATAAGCTGCTGCCCTTTCTCTATCTCCTGGTCTCCACCCCTCCTCTCCTGTGCCAGCATAGATGGCCCTGCAGCCACGTTGGGAGCTATACTGGGAAACAAATCTTGGTTAGAAGTAATCTAGCACCAGTAGAAGTCTCTTCTTCTCTCAAACAGGGCCACCACACCACACAAGTTTGGACTAATGCAACTAAAGGGCTGGTAGGAAGCTGATGATGAGGGGTTGTGTAAATGGATGTTGTGCCAAAAAAGTCTCAGTGAAACTTCAGTCATCATTTCCTTCCATGTTTCAGTTCCCAGTCTTGCCCCAGTCAACGGGACTAGGAGAAGCCACCAAAATGAAAGTCCTTCGGAGTCCTCACAGCTGGGAGCAGGGCAGGCAAGAGGAGCTGAGCGTGCAGCTCCTGGTGCTCTGTCTTTGCTTCCATTCTGACTTAAGGAGTTTTCCCTCCTTGTGTTTACATGCTATTCCTGCCTCTTTGTGGTAAGATGCATCAGCTTGCTCCTCTGATGAAAGATATTTTCCTCCTTTCCCCTATCCTGTTTTTGTTGGGAATTTTTTAACCCAGATGAGTGGATCTGGTTTACCATGTGGCCCTATCAGTGCAACATTTGTGGGGAGGGAATGGGTGGCACTGACTCCTAGAGAGAGTTGTGGGTCCACCTGTGCAGCTGTGACTCCAACAGTGGTACAGAGAGGGGACCATCTCCAGAGAGCCCCAGAACTCACCCTGATATGTCTTTCCTACGCCCGTGCAAATGGCAAGTTTTCAAACATTAACAATATTGCATAAACTGGGGTCCAATGGATTTGAATGGAGCTAAAGCCTGTCATCATCACAGAGGGTACTAAGATCAAGATTTCAAGTTCTTGCCACAAGGCATGGAGCAACAGAGCTTTCCCCATCATTGTTTTTTGCCAGCTTCATTCTTGGAAACCAGTGAACCATTTTGGCAGAAATAAAACAAATCTAATCCCACCTCAGCCCTCACCTCAGTTTGACATAAATACCTAAGCTGAAAAATGTCAGCAGTTGACAATATAGCAACTTATATATGGGGAATGCTAAATAATATGCTACAGCTCTACCACAGCATAATGTATTTTTGCTCCCACAAAGGAATATATTAAGAACTCAAGTTGTATTTTGTAATTTAATTTGGAGACTTCTGGCATTTTCAGCACGGGAAACTTTGGTAGCTCAGTGATCACAGTATTTGTGTTCTGCCTTCAGGATAATTATGAAGTGTTGATTAGATAATCCATGCTGTAACTAACAGTATATTCATTACTAGTAGTAAGGAAAGATCCAAATTTGAAACAGAGTGAGGAAATACTAACATATGTCTAGCAGCAACTTCTTACAGCTTCATTTTCACATAACCTTTTAAGTGTTGGCATTTAAGGTTAGGGTAGTTTTATCTTTCTGCCCTTTTAACTTCCAGCAGACTTTGAAACTTGCTGTAGCATAAATTATAACAACATGCTGGTAGCAGAAACCAACAGGGACAGCTTACCTGCATGGCTGTGTTTAGTTTATAGGGACTGTTTATGCTGGGAAATGTGATCCTCTTCCAAGGAAGATGCTGGCCACCTCTAGCCTACAGTTCCAAACAAACTCAACTACTTTGAAATTATTCCCGAGTGACCATTAACCCTCTTTGAAACTTTGCCACTGGGATTTGTCCTGCAGAAACATTTTTGTCTGCAGAAACTCTTTTTCACCTGTCTTTAAAGCCCTGCTATTTATTCATACGTTCAGAGAGTCTGCATTTGCTGCCAGGACTGATGGCCTTGTGATGCCATTAGTATTCTTAGTTATTCCAAATTTTAGCACAGTTCTTCAGAAGTGTGACTGAAGTGGTGGCAATAGAGTCTTAAGAGGAATAGGGATGTAAAAAAAAGATAATGGGTTGCCCCCTCCTCCCTCAAAAAAATGCACCAGAAGTGAGAGGGTTTTGAAATACGAGGCACATTAGAGTTTAGAAATAAAAAACACTGCGAGGAGAAAATGCTGTGGCTTGAAGCACAGGGAAGGTCTATTATGCTTCTTTAGCTGCATTAAATGTTGTGTAGCTGTCCGTGAAGACATAATGGGACCATACAAAATGATGCTAATCATTCGGAAAAAAAAATGTATAGTAAATAATGTTCAGAGGTAGCTGAATATTTAAATGAGCCCTATGTAGATTGGAATGTATCTGGAATAAGTGAAATATGGGTACATGAAAAGCAGAGATGTTAAATATAACTGCTTAGAAAAAAATAAAAAAAAAATCCCCCAAACAAGATTGTAAAGTGATTGAAGGTGCTATTAGATTTTCTTTTCCTCTGGGAGAATTGATTAAAACTTACAGTACAAAATATGTCAAGGGATAGATTATAATTTAAAATCTTTTTACACTGGTTGTAAAAAAAGAAAACCTGAGAGTATGGCACGAAACAAAATTGAAAATCAAGGCTTAGCTCCTAATGTAATTTATTTTTTAATGAAATGATTTAAAGTTTGGAATGAACTTCTGTTTGGAGACAATGAGCCATAGTATTTTGATATGCATAAGGAGAACAAATTCAGTGCAAGTGAGGCATTAACATTCTGGTGATGAATCTTCTTTTGGAGAGAGGATGCTTCCCCTCACAGTGGAGGATCAGAGCACTGGACAATCAGTACAGCATCTTGTGTTTTACAGGAGTCAGGAAATCTCACAACTGGGACCTGTGTAGGAATAACTGAAATTTCTTCCTACGTCTGCAGCTGTAGTTCCCAGCTTATCCCCTTGAAAACAGGTTGTGGGTTCTCTTTCCAGCAGGCATTTAAAGTGATCCTCTAAGCATCTGATTTTATTTGTATTAAGCGCTTGGCTCTGCTGCCTTATGACAGCTGTGAGTTGTACTGGTTAGTTAGTTGTAATGTGAAATATTACGTTCCTTATTATGTTAATGTTATATTATGTTCCTGCAATGTGTGAAGTATTGTGTTCCTTGTATTCATTTTAAATTTGCTGCTTTCAGTTCAAGTGATACTTCACTCTTCCATGATGAGAACTAAATAAGGATGTTTGATTTACTTTCTTTTTATTATTCATTGTTTAGTTACACCTGTAGTATATCTACTGTATTTTTTCTATCAAATTTTATCTGTTTTCTTATTCTTATATAGAAGCTTTTTTTCTAGATGTGTAAGAGTTCCATCCATTGCTCTTTCAACCTTTACAATCTCTGATGTTATTTTGGAAAAAGAGATGCCTGAGAGAAAATTTTATGCCCAGGTAAAGAAATACTGTGAAATACGTGTAGTAGCACTGGAGATGTTAATTCTTCCAATATATACCATAACACTGCCTTTTACTTCAGATCACTGGGCTGATCTCTTGCTGGTTTCCACACAGATACCCCACAATGATGCATCATTACAAAAATGCCTGTTCCAGTATTAAAGATCCATAAAATAGTTTTATATTATTCCATCTAGCTTGTTCCTTAGCAGGTAGAGCTAGGAGAATGCTTGCTTGGTAATAAAACATTTCAGGTCATAGCAGGTTTCCCTCAGGGTTTTTCTGCATTCCAGCCTTCAGTTGAAAGTTGTGGGACTCCATCCCAGTGCTGGGATTACTCTCCCCCGGATCTGGTCTCAGCCCTTCCCCTTGATGTCTGCACCAGCTTCCAGAACTCTGAAACAGCTTAATAATCATCACTCGATTTACTAGGTGAAGGCAGACACTTTTAGCTGAGTTTTCCCCAGTGCTTCTCTTCAGAAACAGGTATGACATGATTACAAAGAGACACTTTTTTTGATGGCTTTTGAAAAAATGCTTTGAAATGCAAAAGTTCATGTGCTTATGTGGCATCACTTTGTAATGCTTTTCGGTGTCCTTATGTCCTGAATTTCCTGCATGCAGACTAAACCATGAACACCATGTGGTTTAATTTTAATACCACCTGTGCCAGAGTGCTTTTCCTTGTAATCATCTTAAGTGTCGCATCTGTATTTGCCTTCTAGCAGAAGACTTAGCAAAACAACTAAAAAGGTTAATTCTGCTGCAATCAATCAAGTTTGAAGAGAAGTGAAAGCAACATGAGCAAGGGCCTTGAATTCACTACAAGTGACTCTCGAGGGTTTTTTTGTCAAAGAGGGCTAATTTTGTTCCAGTGAGTGTGAACAGTAGCATTGTCATTTTCTTCATACTGTTTCCTGGAGACAGGAGTCTTTGAAAGGCAGATAGGAGGTGAGATTCATTTCTGGAGTGTGGCAGGAGTCTGTACAACAGCTCATACATGGGGAGTGCCAGTGTGCAAGTTTCTCTGGCTATGGTAATTAATCCAAAAAGACATTTCTGTCTCCCTTTATTCTCATTTTTGTAAAGGAAGAGCTAGAAGCAGGCTCATTTCATTGTCTTTGTGCACATAATCTGGAGAACAGGAGAGGAAGCTTTTTGCTGCTCTGTAGGGAATGCGGATTGAAGATGTGGTTTGGTGACACAGCTGAGCCCTGCTCACAGCTGGCTGGTGCCAGAAAGGACAGCCCTGCTGCCTTTTTCTTGTGCCCAACTCTGCTCCCCTCATCATCTCAGCCTTGGTACCATCTCTGGTACTCTCTGCTGAGCAGATTCAGCTCATGAATCTAGTACAAAATTGTGACTTTTTTTCTTTCTTTTTCCTAGGTTTGGTGTTCTGCCAGCTTAGTGGGCTATTAAATCAGGTCAGCACTTTTCCAGCTACAAAAGATTTGTCTTTCTGGCACAGTTAATCCCTGCTGTGTTTGCTGAGATTCAAAAATACGCTGTCATTTCCCCTATATGGTGGGAAATTCCTTGGACTGGCCAAGAGCCATTGGCTTTCAGGGAGCAGGGGTCTCATGCTGCTGTTTCACTGTGTAAGGATAGCTCTTGGTCTTCATGTTTGGCAACATACTGAACTCAGTTCCTACTTGTGCTGGTTGTTTTGCATGTGAGATGGCGATGAGTTTTTGGGATGTAAATGAGGGCAAATTCCTGTCAAGGAGTGACATGAGACCCTTTGCCGGCAGGTGTCAGTGTTCCATACATTTAGTATGGAGCATTGGTGTCATTTCGGCTTTTTCCCTATAATTAAAATCTCATCCAGGCGTTCTACTCACACATACGGGAGAACAAGTGCTCCAGCCTAATTTCTCAAAAAAATCAGGGGTTGGAGTGAGGGAGGTGTAGGATTCGAGGGAGAGTCAGGCTTCTTAAACTGTGCAAGCTTAAAACGATAAAATCTTGTGGTGGAAGAAGGATTTCTCAGCTGTTGTGTTGTTAACATATATGACAATAACAGTGAAGGTGCCATCACCTCCAAACCAGCTGACTCTGCATGTTCAATAAACCCTGCCTGTAAGCACGCCTGATGTTCACATCAAACGGTATCACTCCTTACAGGACAGGTTTATGCACTGACTTAGAAGTTAATGTCTTACCTGTTTATCACAATTTCACAATCAATTCTGTGTATCTTATGATATGCTGTCTGCTGAGTAAGTCAAAGGGTGTTGGAAATATTGATAGTGATGCATGAACTATTGAAAAAACCCCGAATGATTCACTTCTGTAATATTTTGACTTAAAAATGCCCAGACAGAAACATGCAAAAGAGTGAAGAAATGAAGTACACATGCACGTGTATCCAGTGGGAGTATTTAAATGAGTGCTCAGATAAACACTATGGGAAATGTAGCTGACAAGATCTTAAAGAATTTCACATAAGAACATGTAAAGATACACAAATATCCTTGTGTTTTGGACTGCAGCAGTATTCCCACATAAACAGTTCAAGCATCAATGCCTTGTGAGTTTCTCTAAAGAAACAGATTTGCAGCCAGCATTTACTGATTAAACAAGATATGTTGATGCACTGTAAAGTAGCTCAAATGCCATTTGATCTCTGCTTGGAATTGCTCATTGGTACATCTTGTTTAAGAGTATTCCTGTGGTTTAAAATCATAGGAGAGCCCAGCGGCAAGCTTTGGAACCGAACATTTTTAGTTGCTCATGTTTTCCCAATCAGACTCTGCTCACATATCTGAATATCAGGAGCAGGTAAGTTATTTTTCACAGACTGATAACTGAGCAGTCCTAAGCTATTTTTGTCTTTTCTCTGAATTTGCAAGACCAGACATTTTTGTAGGTGGCACTGAGTGATCATGGTTTATTTACAGGGCTTACACAGACTTGATGAATAATAGTGAAATAGAAAAGTACTTTTCAAATTTTCTTTTGGGCAGATATTTGGTGAATTCTGAAAATGAGGCTCCAGACCTCATCCTACTGTAAATTAAACCTCAGGGGAAATGAATGTGATGGTTGTAGCCTCGCACAGCCTTTCCACACTGTGAAACCAGCTAGACGCACAAGTCTTAGCCTTATACAGCATCTTCTCCGATGACACATGAGAGGATATTCATCTGTGGAGCAAGATGGGTTTGTTTGAGCAGGGCTGACGAACTACAGCTGATGCTGTGCGGTGCACTTAACCTTTCAGTTGCATTGGCACTAAATTCACAAGATTTTGGGTGAAATGAATTCAAAATATGAAGCTCAAGCAGCACTGGAGCTGATCAAGCAGCTTTATTATTGTGTTTTTCAGGTTTAATAACGGGTGAGTGGCTGCCACTCAGTTGTTTTAAACCAGTATGACTGATGGCTATCATGTAGCTTCTCAGGGAGAAGTATAAATATTTTATTACGCTGTCGTTGAGCAGGGCAAGTGTGAACTGTGGAGACCAATGTTTCATGCTGACACAAGGCACTGACATGGATGAGTAGACAGATAAACGCTGAGTTGCTCAGTGCTTGTTTGTAGATTCTGCTGATGGTTCTATTTTCTGCAAAATATTTTATTGAAGTAATAACAGAAGCTGTCTCTGTCATGCTAGTGGACCAATTACCTGAGGCACCAGGACTGCAGAGGAGATAGTGTGCTTGACATCTCTGTGGATGAAAAAGGTGGGTTATGGGTGTGCATGGATGTGGACAAAATGTTCTTTAAAAGACAAAAGGAGACAAAACCTTCCTACTGCCTGCAATTCCCATACGCAAGTAAGAATGGAAATAAAGGGAAATAAATGGAAATTCCTGCTGTTAACAGCATTTCTCCCTGAAGGAGCTAAGGCCTTGAGAGCCTCAGGGTGTGTCCCATAGCAGGAGACCATGGATGTGAGATTTGGATGTGATACTTAGATTTTTGATTCCTGCGCCTGGCTAATGTGTGCTGGGTAAAAGTGAGCAACAGTTGTCTATGAATAGTTAGAAAACAGCAAGTCCCACTGAAGTGGTGTGGTACTGCACAATTAAAGATGTTCACACAGGGAAAACACCCGGAAGAAAAGCTACCGACTGCGGTTTAAATAAGCTGTTTTTTTCAATCTAATACGAAACACAACTTTTAGTCCTGTTAGGTAACTGGAATCATGACAAGGCTACACAGTGAGCACCAGAGGAGAGATCTTTGTAAACAGCCAACACCAAGTAGCTACAAGACAACTGACTTTTCTCAAACTTGTATCAGTAACTCGGGATATTTTTCATGTAGTTCCCAAGGTTGGTGCAGAGGGGAGCCAGGGTGCAGTGCTGATTTAGAGCAACTGAGGATCTGATCCTTCATAGTCTAACTTGAGTTTCCAAGGAGATGAGACTTCGCACTGAACGTCCGATGCTATATCGTGTAAGCAAGTAAGAGTTATAGGTTAAGAGTTTTCTTTCTTTTTTAAGGGATTGCATTTGAATTTTAGCAAACTAGCTGGGATAAAGGCTGTTTATGTCTGCAGTCCTCTGTGTTACTGGATGTGCACATCATTGGTTTTGGATGAATGACTTTTTTTCAAACGTTTATCAATTGCAGCAAAGGGTAATGTTTTTGTCTCCTTGCTCATTTGATTGGGGATATAACAGTATCTGTCTTCTCCAGGGCTCTGTGGGGATAAGAACTTGTTTCCTCTGGAAGCAATCCCAGCCCTTCAGGAACCACACGCCTCGGTGTAGTCTGGATTAGGCCTGTAGCAAACAGATCTGGCATTTCCCTTTTTGACCTTATACCAAGAGATGTGTAAGAGCGGAGATGCTGTGCTCGAAACCAAGGGGAGGTTTTTTCCAAAGGGCAGAAAACTTTTTATCTAGAAGGAAATAGTAAATGTTAGCAACCTCAGTAGTGGTGCTGGGGGCACCCAGGGCATTCTCAGGAGAAGCCATAAGGGGCAAAGGTTTTGTTTTGTTGCCACATAAGAGAAATATTTACTTTTGTGGAGTTGTTTTCCCCTGGATCTGGTAATTAACCCAGACCACGCTGTTAGGTACTGTGTAAATAGAGAACAAGATGATGATCTGTGCCCTATAGCGTATGTGTTGAAGGCAAACACCTACCCAAAAGGCCTAACAATGCTCCTGCTCACAGTAATTAAAGTTACCGTAATGACTCTGTCATTAATTAGAACTTTCTGAGTTATTCCAATTCATTGGCTCATACCCAGCATGTCACCAAGACTAATACTTAGATATTAGGATCAAGTGATTGAGTTACTTTTTTTCTCAGATATGGAGGCAGCAGATGGTTACTGCGCCCTTTCCATTCTGAAAAGTAAGGTTTTCCTGCAAAAGTGTTTGTTTTTTTCAATCCATTGTGGTCTTTGCTAGATCAGAAAAGGACCAAAGTAAGCCTTCATTCTTTGTAAATGAGCAGCTCTCAAATATTTTTCAGATCCACAGAGGTTGTGCGCAGACTGATCTGACGTTGTTATGGCATGCGTAGAAACAGGACTACTAATTTCCTTTAAACAGAAGGCTGTTCTTGTCCTGGTTCTTCTGGTCCTGCACCTTATGGAACCATTTACATCCAAAGAACCCTGCGAGGCCCTGACGACCACAGCAGAGCGAGCTGTGCATGGAACAAAACTAACCACTGAAAAGCTCATTCTTGCTTGAGGTACCAGGCTGGGAGGATCCAGCCATCCTTGCTGCTGTGAGAAGCGGCAGCAGTGGCACACAGAGCTCATCACTGTTGACCTCTTGTAGGCTTGAGCTCAGACAGCATCTGTGCTGTGAACATGGTTTTTATGAGTATGTTGCCATTCTTTACAGGCACACAGGAGTTGCTGCAGCTTGGCCTCTGCTTCATCCTCTCAGTGCTTTTGAGGGGAGAATCAAAGGGTCCCAGCTCCCACTTTGATGGGTCCCAGGCACTCTGCTGTGTCCACAAAGCAAGTGGCAGCAAGGGATGAGAAGTTGGGATGACAGAGTATTTCAGTTTCGTCTTCCATTAGGACTGTCAAGCTGTGCAGGGGGAGATGAGTGACCCCACACAGCGGGTGTCAGTGGGCTGGTGGAGCCCCTTCAAACCTGGGAGGAGAGAGGCCATGCTGGCTGCTCCTTCAGAGGGCAGAACAAGTCCACGGCAGTCTTTACATGACCTGTATCTGTGCAGTTTGACGGACTCTTCTATAATTAACCATTGTCAAGAACACTTCTGAAAATGCCGGCTGGCATTTCAAATAGGAACATCAGATTAAGGAGAAGAGAGGTAATGAGGTGCAAGGAGAAAATCCTTCCCTGGGGAACAAATCAAACCTGATATCATCAGGAAAGGTAATGAGAAATGCACTGCCAAACTGAGGAGGTTCACTGTGGCTGCCTAGAGGAAACAAAACTGTGTATTCCTATTTAAAACACCAAGAGGGGATGCTGATGTTTTGGTCTGCTGGTTCAGTCAAGGGACGTGCAGTTTGCACACCTGCCTCTTGTGTGTAGTTTTGCCACATGTTTCCTGAGTCCTTGGGCAAGTCATTTCACTTCTCTGTGACATAAGGTATGTCTACATTGATATAAGCAAGTCAGTGCAAATAGAGTCCGTGTTACACCCATATGACAGGTTTGGAGGCTATGACTGCATCTAAACTGCTAAATAACACAGGGCTAAGTGGTGTGGATGAGACGTGTCCACACTACACAGACCTTGGCCTACCTTTTGTTTTGATCTCACATGATACCTCTGTGGCCCTAAAGCAATACTGTTTTGTTTTAATCTCTTCTGCAGTTTGTAGTATTTTAATACTATCAGACCGTATGGCAGACCATCACAGCAGTGTTTTTGTAGCATCAGTTTGAGGATTTGCATTGCATATTCTGGCATGTGGCAGGAAAATCTGTGTCTGTCTCTGAAGGAGTAAAAGGAGGCTTGTTGGTGCAGGAGAACTGTACAGTGTTGAAGGAAGCAGACCTGTACCCTTCTGTCTTTACTGCCCCTGGCAATTATGTCTCCTGGAACAGTCATGGCTGTCACCTGGGTTGGCAGTGCCAGAGAGTGTGCTGACAATTAAAGTATTGACCACCTGTGATCCTGTACATCAATTTGTTTTCTGGCTGTGCTGCATTTAGCAGTATAAATGAAGCCTGTGTGGCCGTGTCAGCATGGCTGTATGCCCACACTGATGGATAAGTCAGGGTATATTGTTTTCACACATGGTGCTCCACAGCTGAAGGAGCTGTGGCCACAAGAGCTTGTGTCATAGATACAGAGAGTATTAGGTGACTGCCGTCATAATTACTAACCTCACAGGTATACCTAGCAGCTTAAAGTGTGTAAGAAGCATGGATATTCTCTACACAGAAGCTGAGAAAAACATTGTTGCTTGAGACAGTGTTTTTCAGCCTTAGCAATTTGCAAGTTTTCCAGGAGAAGCACAGATTACTTATAGCAAAACCCTCTTGACTGTGGATCTGCTTTTCTGGGCTCTTGGCATGTGGACCTTTGGGGATCCAAGAACCACCAGCTAATGACTAAGAGACACATGGGAGACTGGACATTACAAGGAGAGGACCAGACATAGGTTGGGAGTGTGAGACTTCCCTTAACATTTTTTATGAGGCACTAAAACCTAGTGCGGTGTTTGATGCCCAAGTACCTGCTCTGTGTTTTCAGGGACAAGGATGCCATTTCACACAGCAGTCTGTGGGAGCAAGGGGAGTTGGATATAAGGACAGAGCAAGCCTGCAGGGCATCCTGAGTGTCAGCCAGTAGTCCTCCAGGGCTGGAAGAGCTTGGGAGCATGAAGACCCTATGCCAAGAGGAACAAGATGCTCTTATCCTCATCAGCCATCCTGTTGATGTACCCTCATTGCTGATAACAATCTTATGTGTCTGCAATCTTGGTCTCATCTGTGTGTCACCTCTCTTCCTGTGACAGCTCTTTCCCCACACTGCCACAGCCACCACAAAAGGTTTTGTTGCTCCCCAAGTTACGTGGCCCAGAAGAATTTACCCCATTCAGCTCTCTGCCATTCATTCTAAATCCAGTGTAGGATTTTGTGGCTAATGCTGCTTGAGCTGTCCTTGGGCTCCTGGCAGGGTTGGCGGTGTCATTTTTCTACCAAAAGTCCTGCTTGGCATTTTAGTTAAATCTTGTGCAGTTTGAGTTGCATGGATGTCCAACAGCATGTTGTGAGTCAGAGCAAAGCAGTCAGTATTGCAGTGCTCCAACAGAAAAATTTAAGGGTGACTATTACAGTATTTACAGCATAATTTTTTATACTGAGATTTGCAGTATTTTGCAAGCTTGTTGGAGTTCTTCAGCATAAAAGCCCCATGATTGGAGAGGAGCCGACTCATTAAAAGAGTCTCTGTTTCTCCAGAGAACCCCGAAGAATGCACAGTGCTTTAATGCATCTAAATTCGCTCGAGGGTGTCTGGTACTGTCAGTTAAACTCCATAGAAAATGTGTTTCTTCTCTTCACTGTTTTTGCCATTTCCCTCTTTCCTTAGTGTTTCCCCTGACTTTTCTTCTTCCTGTCTGTAACACAAATGTAAGGAGAAATGGCACTTCTTTACTCTGCAGGTTTGCCCCCCGTGTCTGTTCTTCCTGCCAGCAGCAGTGACTGCAAATGTTTCTGCTTTTTGTCATGAGAGACACCTGGAGTGAAAACAGATAAAACAGAATGTAAGGCAGAACATGTTTCATTCTGTGCATCCTTAGCATTTGGTACTTAGTGGTTTCTGGGCCACCTGAATACCTATGCAAAGCTGATATGAGGAACATTATGGAGAGGATAAGTAAGAGCAGGAGCAGTAGGATTAACTTGGAGGGGATTTGACCTACAGAATCTATTACTGATCTTGCTAATGGGGAGATACCATCTGGTTTCTAGATCCTAGTCTGTAGGCCTGACAATTGGCATATGGAAATGTTTTTCTTGCAAACTGAGGAGATGTGATGTGGTACATCCAACATGATGTACATGGTGATACCATGAAAATGGCATCCCTTTTCAGGGGAGGCCATACTTCTGCCTTCGGGCTTCTTTTTCTCTCTGTTTGCCATTTGGCATTTCACTCATTTCATTGTCCTATGAGTCAGAAGTTGACTGCAGTGTGGTAAAACACTCAGACTCCTCTTTATTTCAACCATTATTATTCTGTGGTCTGCCCTTTAACTAATTCCCTCCTCTTACTCCCTTCTTGTTTCTTGACTGTATGATGCTGGATTTGCAAGATTAATGTTCTCTAAGCATTTCACACTGTGTTGCCTTGAATATTTTATATCAATGTTCTAATTAAGTCATCAGGTCATGATGGATGAGTGTTCATGTCAGTGACTCTTCTCTGAACAATGAAGAGTGGAAGGAAATCTTCAGAAGCCTGGGAAATGTGTGCAAAGGTGTTGGTCTTACGGGAACTGTTAACATGCTCTTCCAGGTTGAGTTTGGGGTTGGTACATGATCTCAGATGGGATTCCCTGGCAACTGAAAAATTGCTCAGCTCTGGCTTTTTCAGTACATGCTCCCACACATCTCCTTCAATGGTGGGCATCATTCCTCCACTAGATCTAGTGAGAGCAGCTCAGTCCAAAATGGCGGAAAGAGTAGGCTTGGACATAGAAAAAGCAGAAAAATCCCTGACAGGTCCTAACCCTGGTGAAGGAGCAGAAGCCGGTCACAGGAAAGCTGCTCAAGGCCAAGTACTGTTCCTGTAAGAAGGCAGAAGCAGTGGACTGAGACACAGTATTTGCTTTCTTTCCAGACTCATGTCAGCTGTCTTTAGTCTGTGCTGTCTTTCCACTCCCTGCCCTTCTCTCCTTAAGCGTCTGTCTGCTTCAGCAGCAAGAAATAGGAGACTTCGGTTGCATTGTGAAATGAGTAAGTGGGATGTTCCCAGGTTCAGCAGTCAGCACCTGGCCAGCCAAGCTCGTTTGTTTAGAGGATGTCCTTGCAAGACTTCTCACACTGAATGTGCAAGCCTTGCATAAGTGATGGGGATCTGCACACTGACAGCCTCTGTGCCTGGTGGTCACTCAACATGGCAGCTGGTTTCCTTTGCCTGCCTGGCAGTGCTGTGAATCAACTTCAGGAGTGACTGTGCAGCCAAGTGTAAACTGGGGCTCCCTGGCGTGGTGCTGATCCATGTCCATTCGTAGGGTATAAACAATCCAAGGTGATCAGCAGCTCATGCAGTTTGTTCCAATTTCTTAAGTGATTTTGAGTTCCAATCAAGTCCAATCTCACAAGAGTCTCAGGGAGCCCCTACATCCCTCTGGAAGGAGGGATATTCAGGGCAGACAAACAGAATGTTGCTGGAACAACAGTGGAAATTGCTGAAGGCCAAGGAATAAAGTCCTTTGGGAGAAAAGGAACCTGACATCACAAAGAGACAAGCCTTCAACCTTCATCTTGATATAAGAGGGCAAATACCCACTTTCAGAATATATTGAATTCAAGGCTCTTTGGATTTGGGAGGTTAAGAGAAGGTTCATGACATCTTACAGTGATGTCAAGAATATGTCTTCTCTCTCTCTTGCATGCCTTTCTTTTCATCCTTTTTTCCTTTTCTACTTCTGTGTCTGATGTTGAAGTTGATTTGATTTTCTGATTCCTCTTGCATTTAATTTCTCTGAGTTCAGTCTCTGCCTGGATTTAGAGTCATGATCATTAGTATTTGGAAGTGTGGGGTTAAAATGATAAAATGAATTTGTTAAAATGTAGGGGTTTTTTTTTCTTCTAGCTTTTCAAGATCTAATTATTTTGCAGCTGATCTAATATGGAATTGATAAGATGAAAATGTAAATTTACAGGTTTAGTATTCACAGTAATTTTTCATCTGATCACAGAGAGGTAAGCATTTTGCAAAACACAAAGCTTGCATTTTTGCAACCGTCTGAAGTTATGTGGTTGTAGTGAAGCCATCAGGAAATCCACAGGGCATCCACTAATGTTTATTTCATTTTTCCTGCAGGAGGTCTTGACCTTATCTTCATGCCAGGCCTTGGGTTTGACAAAAAAGGCAACAGATTGGGAAGAGGGAAAGGATATTATGATACCTATCTTGAAAGATGTATGAAACATCCCCGTGGAAAGCCTTACACGATTGCCTTGGCTTTCAGAGAACAGATTTGTGAATCAGTGCCTGTGACAGAAAATGATGTTCCAGTAGATGAAATCCTTTATGAAGACTGCTGAAAGTGTCTTGATACCAACCCACCTTCAGAGCAACCAAGCAAGGACATCAGATTCATCAATCATGGGGTTTTTAATTGTCAGATATGACTTTGGGAACAATAAAATACACTATATGTGTTTGGGGAAAAACCCAAACAGGGTAAATGTGGTAATAATAGTGAGGAATCCTTTGATTTGCTTCTAATTAGCAAATGTCTGGTGTGAATTCTTATTCTAGAATCAATAGAAACAAGAATGTGTGACTGTTTATTACAGTAAGGACCATTTCTTCTCAAAATATTTTTGAGGTACAAGCTTCTTGATACTTAACAGTTCTATATGAAGTTTGGGTGCTATGTTAAGTGATAAAAAGATGGTAAGAATTGCAGAGAGCAGGTTTTATGGACTGAATAAATTTTTATGTGGAAGGTTGGTTATTCTCTGGTTCTCCAGACCATCATGAAAATCAGGAAGAAGATAATGAGTTTCCTCTGCACACACACTGTCCTCATAGCAATAGGGCACAATATTTCCAATCGGGATCAATCAAACTGTCAGAATTTTGTCTTTCTTCCTCAGTACAATTTCACCTTTACTGAGCATGTTTAACTCTTCCTTCAGTCAATAAATCAGTGCATATATTTCCACCAAACTACTCTGTGTCATCATTAAAAAAATCTGTGAATTCTCAAGGACCAGCTACAGAGTGGAATGACCTTAAGACTTTCTGAGCAGTAACTGTTTCTGTGAACAAAACCATGTACATGGCACATAGAAACCTTTTCATCAGAGTGCTTGTATTCAGTTTTATTTCCATTTTGCTAATGCAGTAATTAATTAAACCCTCTTGCTCTGGGGTGAACATAAGCTTAGCAACTGAGGTCTCTGGCTTGTGCTCTCTGGTGCTTCTCCATCTTGTGTTAAGCAAGGTCCATCTGGCTGAAGATCCCTTCAGTGTCGGCCTGCTGGGCATCCCACCAGTGTGTACAGGAAAGCTGCAGCCTGAGCAGGACAGCTGGTAGCAGCTTGCAGTATGGACTGCTTAGTAAAATTATGGTGGTCAGACTTAGGCTTCCATCCGGTCCTTATCAGGCAGTTTCACTCCACCAAATGAAAGGTGTGTTCATGGGTGCACAAAGAGGTGTGCAAGCAGAAACTGAGGTGGCAGTCTCAGTGCTGGTGTGTGCATTGGAGTGTCCTCCAGCTGCTTTCAGCTCTGAGTGCTCCCAGATGTTCTGCTTTATAGGAGGGAGACAGTGTCTTACCATTTCAAACCTTTGGGGAATAAATATGATGAAAAAATTGGACCTTCCTTCCCCCCACCGCAGTCTCTGTCCTGGCAGTATATTAACCCCTCTGAATTTCTGTTGGCATATAGAGAACAACAAAACAAAAGGATGGGGCAGGTTTTGCATGTGGTAGACTTGTTTCAGGTTTGCCCCCAGGCTGTTTGAGTTCACCTACCACATTAGGGTCAGCACTGGCCCATATGGCCTGGCCTGCCATCGACATCAACAAAGCCATGCTGAAGCCAGTGCCTGCCACAGCAGAAACCTGGATCCCACATCTGATGGATGTTTTAAATGCATATATTAAGTCCACTGCTTTGCAGCCGTTTGAATGAGCTTTTGATCTTGCTGTCTGAGCTTTGATTTATTCATTACAATGAGGACTACTTGGCTTGTAGGTATTTTACTACGGATGATATCAGGTGAACGACTGTGTACAGAAAGGCCAGGATATGGGGAAGAGGCTTCAGAGCCAGGACTAACAGCTGTATAGAAACAAAGAGCTTAGAGAGAGACAAGGACTTGATTTTTGTTGTGTGAGGGTTCAAAATAGGAGGGGGAAGAAGTAAAAAGCAAGAATTGGGATGCAAAATAAAGGCCCTCATCCGGCACAGCTGGAGATGGGCACCAAGCTTTGTCCTTGTGGGCTCACTGGAGTTGCTGGAACTAATTGGTATAGAAAAAGCAAGTGAGCTTTGAAGGTTTTCAGGACTTGGGGCAATGAGTGCGCAAAATTCTTATGTCTTGGGTCACTTTTCAATACATCGTGGAGCCATTATTTCCTGCTTTCACTCCAGACTGCCCTATCGACTACAGCTGTAGTGGGAAAGGATGGGGAGACTATTTAATGCACTGTATCACTAGAACAAGAGCTGGTGCTTTGTTTCTTGCCAGCCTCTCCCGAGTCCAGAGTTGATCATTACAGACTCATCACCCAGGCTGGGTGAGCTGCAGGACCCTGGCTGATGCAGATAGCTCTTACCATTCGGCTGGTAGGGATAGTAAAATAATATTTATGTATATTGTCTTGAGAAATCACGGACCTAAATAAATGTGACAGTTTTCATTTGACATCCCCAGCCTTGCTGCTGTCGCTCAGGGTTTTCCTTTTTGCCACATAACATGAAATCACTGTCAGTTTGATAGTATATAGCAGTGCTCCTGAAGCACAAGGGTTAGGGGGGCGGTGGGTGCATCAGGATTATTTACGTTTGCTATGCATGAAGTGGCACTCGGGGAGCAAGGCAGGCTGCCAAGACAGAGAGAAATCAGGGTTGTCTGGTTGCTCTCTTGTATCTCTCCATGCTGGATTGTCAGGGTAGGATTTATAAAAATTGCTTCAAAACAGCATCATCTTTCCTCAAACGGACGTGCCCCCGTCTGGTGCAGTGAATGCCGTTATTGCTATTCTCACGACAAAGCGTCTATCAATCTCCACTTTGTTTATAAACAAATCTGCCTGCCCTGCATAAGAAATAGATAGACTAAGGAAAAATACCATTACCAAAGAAATAAGTTAATTATATTTCAGGATCTCAGCAGGGAGTGCTATCTCAGAGTATTCAGTAAGATCTGACCAGTGGAGTTATAATTAAAAAATGTCCCCAGGGAGGAACTTGTAAATTATTTACCGTAAGGGGCTTTTCTAGGCTCTTTTAGTTTAATTACACAGTCTGGAAGAGAAAGGCCTCAGAAACAAATTAACTAAGAGGTTGAAATGGCTTTGTTAAAATCATGTTCACAGCTAAGCAAGCGGGTGACTGTGAGCAAGGTTCAGATATAGGACAAATCTTTGAAAGCTGACATTACTCATGGTTTAAAAATCATATGGAAAGCACCAAAAAGTCTGTGCATAGAAAAGGCAATTGCTGGTTTTGTCCAGTATTCCTACTGGCCTTGAAAGACTTAGTATGTAGTCCAGATCTGACTGTGCCTCATGTCTTCACGGTCATTTGCTTTGTGGGGAGGAACTGGCGTTTGTGGGCTTTTCATAGGGTACAGAGGAAACTGGTTGGACTTGATGATTTTAAAGGTTTTTTCCAACCTTAACAATTTTATGAGTCTATGATTTTAAGCCCCAGCAGAGGGAAATGAAAGATTAGAGGTGATGGAGAGGCAGAATAAGAGGATCCTGGGATGGTATGAATTTTCCATCACTCTCTCATCATCTAGGGCATTTTAGCTCAAAACATCCTGGTTAAGCCTTAGTGGAAGCTGGGCTGAGTGTGGCCCTTGGTGCCAAGAGACAGGCACATGCTATGAGGGGTTGTGTCCTTTGGAAATGTGTGGGTGAAAACAGCTGGTGTGACCTCTGGTCAGAGGTGGAGACTGGAAGTCAAGAGACCAGAGTTCCCCATTTTTCTCAACCATTGACTCAATGCTTGGCCAAGAAGGAGGCATTATCTAATATCTGTTTGCTGAGGAATAAGACAGACAGGAATACTCTATCTGCCTGCCTGTTGGTGCCAAATTCTATGTATGTAATGGCCTTTCAGCTGCAGTTGCCCTTGAATTTATTTCTGAAAATCCCCTCATCTGCTCTGGCACCTTTACCAAAGAGAAGCCAGCCAGGCACAGCTGCCGAGGCCAATATACATACCTACAACACATCTCTTTAGCTTGGGTCTCCTTTCTTTTTCAAATTTATTGCACTTAAATGTTTTGCTTAGATGGAAACTGCCCCACAGTTAAAAATCTCTCTACCCCCTGCGTGTGTACAGTCTTCAGCAGATGCCATGTGATTGCAGCCTAAGGGTACCATTATCACACCCTAAACAATAAGTTCTCCACCTTCAGGCAAACTATCTGAAAATCTGGAGATGAAAGCTGCTTTAGTCATTCATCAGGCAGATGAGATCTCTGCTTTTATTTTGTTATATTGTAAATCTGCTACTTAGTTTTCTAGTCTCTCTGCAAACTACTGAATCATAAAAATGCTTGTAGCAAATGCCAGCTTGTCTGTCACCAGAATAATGCATTTTAAATGGCTTATCAGCTCCAAGAGGAGACTACAATATTTTGGAGATGATTTGGATATATAGTTAAAGAACAAAATATGTTGACATCTTTCAAATTGTCTTGATCAGTAGATTTTGCTTTGTATTTTATTGTAGCACATCTAGTAGTACTGAGGGAAGAAAGGGAAGATATCCCTAAATTTCTGCAAAGGTGCCTTATTGATGGGGAAAACCACAGAAGAGTGGAGTAGGACATAATGTAAAATGAAGGATTCTTCTTGAAAGGGCAGGACTATAAGGTTTGAATATTCACATTGGAAGTATTGCTATTCAATTATTAGAAGTGGTGAGTCCATATTTGTCTTTATGGAAAAGGTAAATATAGACTATAATAAAGTGAATACTTTTGTCTAGCCTTTTTATCATCTTGTCAAATTCAATAAAATATTACTAATAAAGAAGTTCAATTAGAATAGCTAAAAAAATTACTGGAAAGGATCATTTCCTATTAAATAGTTTAGATTCTTGGAGTGATTGTTACTAGACTGTATTAAAATGTCTATGACTTTTTTTTTTCTGGATGCAGCTGGAAAATGTAATTACAGATAAACTGTGCAGGGCCTTGGCTGTTGTTGCCTTGCCCATGATCGAGCTTCCCTGGCTGGTTTTGTGTCCCTGCCATCCTGCATGCCCAGGGTAAGTCAGAGTGGGGCTAGGGGCTGCCCGAGACTGATCCAGGAGGGATAAGGCAGGATTGAGATAATCTCGTGTATATACTTTGGCTGGAGAAGGATAACACAGGGTGTAATGAGGGAAGGGGAGGCAGGCAGCACCTCTGACTGCACAGGTAGCATCTCTGACACACTGCTTGAGGGAATCAGCCCAGAGGTCTCATCTAACAGAGCAAATTACCTTCAAGTCACATTAGCTGGCAGTTCTTCAGGTGCACTGATGGTGAAGAACAAGGCTTTACTGGCTGTGAGGGCTTTGCTTCACCAGGGCTGGCCCTGGAGATCTGGCTGCTTGCTACCTGCAGATCTCACAGGGAGAGGTGGGAATCTCTTCTCTGGGAGACCTTTGAGTCTTACAAAGCTCCATGTCCAAGGTGGCACATCAGGCAGGGATGACAGCAGAGGAGGAAACTTCTCCTATTTTATCCCTTTAAGGTCTGTCGTAAGATCAGGCCATGCAGAGGCCAGACTTTGCTCTGCAGTCTTAGAGGTTTTCATAGAATCATATAATCATTTAGTTTGGAAAAGACCTTTAAGATTATCAAGTCCAACCTGACCCCTGTCCTTACTGCTCCAAGAACAGAAAACTATCATTTTCTGATCACTGTGCCCAAGACAGCCTTGAACCATCACATAACCATTTGCATAATTTCTGGAGTGGAGAAGGTCCCTGGTCCCCTGGGAAAATCACTCTTGGAACCCACCAGCCCTTTAATACAGATTGGGACAAAAGTGACAAATATAGCAAGGGAAAATAGATAAATTTAACAGGAAGCTGGAGCTGAGGTGGAAGTTCGGGGAGGTTTAGATACAATCAAGTCATGCTGAAAAAAGGGAAAAAGAGATTACTGTCTGAGAGCTGAATTGCAATGACTTATGGGAGATGAAAGGGCTTAGCTCAAACTTCAGCAGTTTTGCAGCCACCCTCCTGGGGACACCTTGTAAGAGTCAGTGGCCAGATGCAAAATGCTCTTTTACAACTGTGATAAACACTTTGAGAAGGCTAAAAAAGCAACTTCCCACTTTATAAAGGCTGAAAAAGCAACTTTGCAGCCTATTATCTGGAAGACCCTTGCTTCCCTGGGACTTAACTGGTAGAACTTTAATAGACCTCATCTGCTGTAATGCTACCAGACATACTGCTGTCTCCCTAACATGAGATGCTCATGTATGAACACTGTTGTTATAATAAATTAAGAGCACTGGGAAAGGCCCTGGAAGTTAGCCATAAATCTGGTGGTAAGCACTAGCGAGCAGCAGGGGCTCGGCTGTACATCATTAATAAAGATGTTGAAGAGGCACAGGCGGCGTGTTGCTGTGGATGTTGTTACTCAGGGCTCCACCACAGCACAGCTGAGACTTGATACGCACAGGACAATCAGTCAAAAACTCTTTGCTGTTTCAAAAATGATGCAGGTTACTGTTGTAAAAGCTGTTATTTGTGATGAGGTTCCTGTTTTATTTAAAGAAAGAAAAGAAGTCTATCTTCATCTTTCAACATAGCACAAATTCCCAGTGAAATTCCCCAGCTTGTTGCAAACACTTTGTTTTACGTAATTTGCACCAAAATTAAAGTGAGGTTTAAAGCTCTGTAGGACATTGGTCTTGGCTTTGTAAGCACAATCTCCAGCACAACAGGCCTCTGGCTGGGATTAGTCCCAGCACAATGCAGATTATTGAAGATCAAGAATAAAGAAGCAAGAGGAGGGGATTTTATTGCAAGAGGCTTAAGTCTGGTTTTGCATAACGGCTGTGGAGCAGCAGCAAGACCAGCCAGGTTATTTTCTCACCACTTGAATAGTTCAAATGCATCCTGGATATACAATTTTGTGGCTTTGCCTCTGTTTTCCCTGATAGGTACCCAAATTTTTGGAATAACAGTGTCCTTCTTCAACATTGGTAGGATACTCTGTGGTGCATGGATGGAAGTCAGAAGGGGCACAGCAGCTGTCTTGCTTATCATAGCACCCAGAAATGAAATGTTTTCCTCTTGGGACAGTAGTTAGAGGACTGCAGCCATCTGAGCATCACAGGGGGAATGAGGAGCAGAAAGGTTGAATGGCCAAGGAGAAGGGAAGGGACCAGCTCTTCATTGGGGGCTGTCACAGATTCATCTCCTGTCAGTCAGGAGACTTTATATACAGACCCCTGGGAACACAAGTATTTGTGGATTTTATTTTTTTTTTTTTGAAAACAGAATGTAAATTAGATTTTAAAGCAAGCATTTATCTAAAATTAGAAGCCATGGGCCTGATATGCTGTAGAGTGTGACAGGATAAAGGGCTAATTGCAAGCAAGCTTCTATCCCGCTTGATTATTGTTGTGACACACAGATCATTAACATGATGGTCTAAACATGAAACAAGTTGTTTAAATATTAAACTGTCAAGTGCTTTTTGTGATCTCTAAATCACTAAATAAAGTAGGGGGGATGTGTGTGTAAAACAAAAAGTTTGGGGCTCTGCCTCTGATGCCATGTTGCTCCCTGTCAGCATGGCAGCTGCTGCCAGGAGGTTACAGAATGGCATTTTCAGTCATCTGCTTTGTTTGTGGGTGTATTTAATAACTGATCCCACATGCTCTTCTGCAAGTTCTCACACGGGCACAGAGGCTGCTGCCTCCAATGAGCCTCCCTCACCCTCAGGTTTCTGGCACAAATGGCCCTACGTGGGGATTTGGGGTATTTGGATCAAGGGAGATGGGGAAGAAGAGAGGCCATTTGTCAAACTAGCATCTTCACGGTTTTGGGAAGCTTCCCTAAGTACCAGGCCGTGCACTTTCAAACAGCTGTCTTCAGGTGGAGGAGGAGGAGGCCAACAGACAGCCCTCCTCCTGCTGCTGGAGAGTTGGAAAGGTGGGCAAGTTCTACTCTGTTTTCCCCTTTTCTTAGCCCACGGAACAGTGCAAACATCCTCTTGGTGTTTAAAATACAGTAATGCACCTCCCAGACAGGAAGAATTTAGCTGCAGCTAAGTACCGTGCTTCTTTTCAAGGTCTCCGCAATGCTGTTGCTCCATGAAGTGACCTCTGTTTGGTGTCACCTTAAAGATGGGTCAAGAGCAGTGTAAGTACACTAAACTCCCACCACTTAGACCTCTGCCCTGTTGAATTTTATTTCTCAAATAGCTATTGTGCCATGCAAAAGGTTGTGTGCATAGAAGACTCAATATAGGAACTGTTTTACAAGGGAATAATGTTGTTGGGAGACAAATACATGCATATTAATGACATGCAGTCAAGGGATTATTAAAGGCAATGAGCCCAGGGCACTTATTTAGAAAACTATTTGTTCAAGGAGGAGACTCTTGACAACTTTGGCTTTGTGGTTTCCTTCCTGTGTAATACATAAGAGCACAGAAAGCCAGCTCTTGAACTCATGGGTCATAGCCCGGTCTGCTGAAGAGCTTGAGAAGGATCAGTGTAAAATGAGCCCTAGCACTGCCTTTCCCCAAGAGCACAGTAAAATTAATCCACCACTAGTTTCTCTCTGTGTGAAACTGGAAAATACAAATAGAAAGTGAAATTTGTGCTGATAATTACTTTGGCAGCTGTCACATATGCATGGTGTAAAGGATCAGCACAGACACAGCTTCCAATATGACGATAGCCTGTGGTAATGGCTATGATTAAGTGAAAGCTAATTAGAATGCATTACACACTCAGTCCCCACAGTTCACTGTTCTTTGAGTAAATTTGAATTTGGGAAGAGAGCCTTATTTTTGATATACATGGATAGTGTTGCCTGCAGACTTCCATTGATTTACACCATAGACCTTTGTACCAAAACATTTTCCTTGGTAGTTCACCAAATATTGCAGCTTTCTTCAACGCAGCAGCAAAACTCAGAAAAAGATTTGTCCTAGTTCTCCTTACAAACAAGCACATACAAATATACGAAGCGGTACTTAAAAAGGTTACCTAAGGTTACCTAAGGAATTTAGTGCAATGGTTCCTTTCAGTGTTGCCTCAAACACTACCTGCTGTCAGAGTAATGTGTAGAATAATGGAATGAGGATAAGTAGATCTCTTTCTCACACACACATCCCAAAACCAGATTCACAATGAATTAGAAGCTTTTGAATAGTACTTTGATTTCTAAGTCACATAAATATTTGCAATTTTACCCAGTATTGAGTTGCACATGCAAACAGACGAGTTTCAGGCAGCACAAACATACTCAAATTCTTTTGTGCTGGAGGTATTAATCCACATTCAATTACTATCAGAACAAACTGTGCAACTGCACTAGAATCAGATAAAAATATGCAAATCAGGTAGCTTGAGGCTCATTTGTACTAAAATACCTCTAGCTGTTTGAAGAGACTTTGTAATGTCAGCATACTCCCACCTGAGCATATTCTTTATTGTGAGCATAGTAAAGTGGCCTTCCTGGATGCAAAAGTGGGATGTGAATGTGTTTCATTTCAAGGATGCAAGCTTTTTTTTTTTATCTCTTCAGTAAAAAAATTACTAAAGAGGAAAACTAACCTAATTATTTTCTTTCTTTCTTTGAAGAAATTATGGGATTTATAGAGTGAGAATTGTGAAAAATAAATTAAAATCTGGATTATCCCTCTCTTATTTCTCATGCTCATCTTTTATCCTTTCTTGTCCTTGTCATTGTTCTCACCTCCTCCACTCCATGTTATCATCCTTGCTATCCTTATCAGCATTATTACTTTTGTTGGCAACCAATTCAAAACCCTGCCATCCCAACACAAGTTTATATTTTCAGATGCAGGCCAGGCACACCTTTTGGATAGAATCCCACCTTTTGGGGCCCATGGAGATGCATGGGGGAAAAAAGATAGATAAGAACAGTAAGTCTATAAATCTCCACGTCTATAAATCTTAAAATGGATTACTGATGTCAGTGACTCTTTAATGGAAAGAGTGACAGTCCATGTAGACGAAAGGCAGTGTAATTCATGGAGGCTATTAAATTTGAGAGTCTTTTTCATTCTCATTTGTCTTTCAGTGTTATGTGTCGATCGCTGGGAGATTATTCTCTGGGGAGAGATGTGCCCTACTCACCAGGGCCTGAGAAGTGCCTGTGTTTATCTGTCTGGCATTTGCTGTGGTGGGTAATATTTTCCTCCTCTTGCACCAGGGAAGAAAACCCACAGTGTTTGTAGGGTATGGAGAAGAGGGCACACAACTAGCTGGCATACTTGTGATATTTGAGAGTCTTCTGGTTGCAACCACTGTGTTTTTAGGATCAAAAGTATCCAGAAACCCATCACAGGGCAGTATGAGACTCGTGGTCAAGTTCTGCAAATCTGTTGATCAGCTGGGATGTGGCTGTGCCCAGGCAACCCCTTCACAGCAAGACATGACTGTCACAGGACACGGGCCACCTTCACTGTATGGGATGTGGTGGTGGGGCTGTTTTTTGGGAACAGGGCTGAGGTCGTGGCTGTGAGGTCAAGCCACTATGGAAATACACACCCAGCAAAAGCAGCTTGTGATTTATAAATACTAATGCATCTGAATAAGAGTTCAGAACAGGGAGCAGGCACCAGGGAAAATAACACCTAAAAGCACTCACTTTGCCAAGGAAGCGTTCGCTCATTTTGGTCACGGACTGCAGAGTTACCATGTAACATGTTCCCATGGGAAACTGAAGCCCAGCTGAGTTTCATCAAGTAATGAGTTGCTTCTTTGATTTGGAAGAGGCCGGGAACAGGATAGTTTCAGTCCACTGAGCGGGAGGATTTACTGTAACACAGTCATTTCCTGCAGGTGATGGACTGTTACTGCTACCTGCGAGAGCCCGGAGTGTGTTGCCTTTGCGTCCTTGCTGTTTTTACAATTGTTCGTTCAGGGACTGAGACACTCGCGGTGCATCCAATTCCTCCCTGTGCGAGTGGATGCGATCCCCATCAAAATCAATTGACTGCAGGCAGACCCTGCATCTTCAGTTGCTAAGGAAAGAAAAATCAGTGCTGCTCACGAGAGCACCGCTGGCGCAGAAAGTCACTTAGCACTAGCAGCTGCTTTATGGCAGCAGAGATTCAGAGATACAAGCAAAGACTGAAGCAAGATCCTGTGTTACACAGGAGTCCTGGAGATATGCATGAGAAGAAGCTTTGAGTAGAGGGTTGCTCCTTGTCTGACTGTGGAAAATTCCCATTCATTTCTGAAGGAAAGCATACTTGTGAAATTTATTTGTTTACTTATTTATACAGCTAAATAGATCAAGGACATTGCTGTTAAACTACAGACATCTGGATTCATACCCTCTCACTGCAGCCAGAAAGCTGACAGGGGCTTCAGTCCTCTAAATTACTTATTACCTAATTAGCCAATTTCTATTAATTATTAGCATATTACTATTAGTTAACTAGCCCCTGGCTGGCCATTGCAGCAGCCCCATCTTGCCTGTGCCCATGCAGAGATGATGACCCACTCACTCCCAGGTCTGTGTTCAGCCCAGATCAGTGGTGGTCACCTGAAGTCATTGCCCTTTCCCACAGGGAGTGGGTGAGTTGGTCTTACCCCAATCATTGGTGTGTAGTACCTTTGTCACAACACCCCACTCGCATTTTGGCAGCCTTGCTGTTATTTTGGGGATGAGTCAGAGGAACTGTGCTATCTGATCGAGTCTAGGAGATGTTCAGTTTTGGTGCTGAGTCACTGGCAAGGAAGTGTGGGCAGCCTGGGGCTGTGTTTTGTATTGTGCCTCCTCTTTTATAAAGGACTTTTGCTTATTTTTCCCCATCTAAACTTCACACATCCCTATGCATCACTTTTTGGATGTTCCCCCAGCATATCTAGCCAAGGATGTGTTTGCTTGTTTGTGGTCCTCACTGTTTAACATGAGGGTTTCATCATGGTGTATAACCTTCATCCTCCAACCCAGCTCTGACACCAAGACGGATTCCACTTTTTCCAAATAAAACCAGTATTGTTATTGTTATGTATTATTTATATCATGGAAAAATATTGAGGAGAAGAAGTGGGAAAAATTAGCTCGTTCTTTCTAAAATCTGCAAGCAGCTGAAAGACAAAGAACACAGAATTAAAAAAAAACCCTCCCTCAGCTAATTTTGGAGCATGTTTCATCTTCACAAGAGCCACTCATTTTCTAGCTAATTCTTTGTAAACCTTTACTCTTTTTTTTGCCAGTTTGGTATAATTTTGCATTGTACTAAGTTCAATGGGGGGGGAAAAAAAAAAAAAGAACTGATGGTTTGAAATATTCCCATCCCCCAAGAAAAATGCAGGTTTGAACTTCACTTTTTAATATACAAGGACCCAGCCAAGGACACCCTTGCTAATCTTTCAAAATGCAGCATTGTGCTCTTTCAAAGTACTTGGATTTTGAGTGAACGTGTAACCCTGTATTAAACTTCTAATGGCTAACGAGACAGAACTTGGTTATGAAGACTAAAATACAAAAAATATAAATCAGCAGCCTGGAATGAGCACTCATCCTCTTTTACTTTCATTAAAACCTTTTTAAACTAATTTTACCATTTATCTTTCATGAGATTTTCATTACTTTCCCATCCATTGAGGACAAGATGGAACAGTCAGTTTTATTGTTCATTTGTCTAATCTTCTCTTCACTGTGGGTTATTCAGGCATTTGAGTGTGATATTTCACTGCCAGCCCAAGCTGGTGTTTTAGTCCATGCTGTCCCTTCTCCTCCTCCTGTTCTCTGCCTTTCTTCCAGTTGGAAGGACAAAATGTGCATCTTGAAAAAAAAAAAAAAAAAAGAAAATTAAAAAAAAATCCTTTGTAGTGGTGTTCTAAGCTGGAACATATCATGGAAATTATAAAGGTGGCTTTTGTCAGCCCTGTTTTCTGCCAGACACTTGCATCCCTAGACCATACAGATTTTTCCCAATTTGGAGAGATCTACTAGTTCTCCTATCCAAAGAGGCAGAGCTGCCGCTCCAGATGTCCCTTGAGTTACCATTTTTGCACAGTCTGTAAGAAAGCTGAAGCTGTGAATGTCCAGTGGTGTTTCACAGGCTAAATCCTTCTTTTCTCCTGTGAGCAAAATGTTGCAGGAGCTGCCTGGGGTTTATCACATGTGAATAAAGTAGCAAGGTCTGATTTGGTAATGTCAATGTCAATGGGCTTTCTGACTTTGGCTCAACCCTAAATCCTTAATTTTGTTAACGCATGCCTCTGAAATCCCTCACAATGATGGCTCCTGTTATCTAGAAAATATTTGAAGAACAATAACATGAGTATCTGAGTAAATTGTACAGTTGTTTCTGGGGACTGCACTGTAACTCTGCTGGAAATAATGGCAATGCTGCAGTTATTCGTGTCAGTGGTGTGATGATATTCCCAAATAACTCTCCAATTAACTTTTGCCACTGCCGCATCCCAGGAATGGAGTAGGCAGGACACATCATTATGGAAAACTAGGTATTTTGGCCACCAGCCCCCAGATAGTCATTCTGTTTAAGCAAGGGCTGGTTAAAGACTGCCAGTGAGGACCCATAGCTATTTTTTTGAAGGGAGCTCTGTGCTCAGCTCATGTTATTGATGGGGTCGCATGTGAGGGAGGCTTACACCGAAGGGAAGAGTAGTGGCATAAAGAGAGAGAATGGCAAATTGGTGGCTGAGAAATGACCTGCATTCAGCCCTGTTGCGTGGAGCAATGACGGCTCAGGGCTGGCTGGAAGGGTAAAGGCACAGCACGCAGCCCTTCCCCAAAAATATGGGAAAAGCCATTTTTAGTGAAAATATAAATACTGATAGTAGTTTAAAAGAACAAGTCAAGGGGTGTAGGCTGTTTCCTCTGAGGTGGGGTTGGATGGAGGGTAAAGATTCATTATTTGCATTTTTAAGTAGTTTTATTAATTTTATTGTGGAACAGGCACCTGTAATTGAAATGGTAAGAGACAAAACCCACCACCATGAGCCACCAAAGGGACTTTGGGAGCCACTCTTCAACTTGAGCACTGGGGGAATTTACAAGTGATTGAGTCCTTCGTACAGCACAGGTTTGGTTAAAACAAAGAGTGGCAAGAAGGCTAGATTTGCTGTGGATGTTATTACCAGCAATAATTCTCTCACTTCCACTCCTGTCACCTCCCTCGGCAACAACCAATTGCTGGAGCAGAGTGGAGGAGATGCTGAGCAGTGACATGTGGCAGGATCAGCATATTGAGTCCCAGGCCTGGGGGACAGAAATTAGGACAGACAGATCCGAGCAGGAGTCTTGGTGGCTTTTTAAAGCCATTTCTGGGCTCTGGAATAGACAGAAATAGGGTCACATGTCTGCAAAGAAAACAGATTATGCTGTTTCTTTGAAAACAGATGTGCATTCCCAATGTGTGCTCTTGTTTCTGTCTGAACACCTGGATTGTATCCTCATTGCTATCACTCACTATTACTGTACTAAGCTATTGCACATTTAATATGAGGATTTGAATCCATTTTATGGCAAGTCTCACCCAGTAATGCATCAGCGTATGTTGGTTTTGGGCTGGTTTCAGTACAGAGCTCCAGTGCTAAATGCTGATGGAGAAACTTGAAAAGCTCAGTCCCTTCAGGGACACCTCACAGGTAGTGGGGCATGGGCTCTTCAGTCCAATGAACAAGGAATAATTCACTGCATTTTCAAGCTTGGCAGCTTGTTTCTTATGATTCCTTGAGAGGTAGTAATTAAATATCATTGCATTAGAACCAATATGTCCCAAGTAGAGAACAAACTCATGCTCATAATCATGTAGCCATCACATTAAACAAACAAGCTGCTCATTAAAAATAGATGCAAAAGATTCAATTAGATCTAATGCTGTATTAAGGATTTGATGACATGCTGGCTTTGTTTCCATTGGTTCTAGGCAATAATAAAGCAGCTTTTCAAGGTGACCCAAGAGGAATATGTTTCTTTTTTAAATACCCATTTTCTTTCCTAATCTTAAAATTACTATTAAGCACCTTTTCCTTTAAGTAAAGAGGGAAGGAAAAAGAAAAAGGAAAGGAGCTTTACTGTTTTCTAGCATTCCATCTGGGTTCAGAGGCATAAAAGAATGAGGGAGCCCAATCTTTATTGTGTGTGCTATCGCTAATATGGTTCAGAACGATGTAATAGGAAATCAAATCCCTGTAAGGAAGATTATTGAATGTACAGAAAAGGATGATTATTGAATGTACAGAATTTCTTCAAACCATTATCTGCCTCTCCTGCATGTGCATGCCATAGTGCCAGAAGAGCTTTATGATGGTCACTTCGATCCATTTCTGCTGATGAATCCATTGCCTTTGGTCCATCCTCCCCACCTGGCTGGGCACTGGCTGCAGCTTCATCTTAGCTGTAGATTCCTCTCTCACAAGCTCATTTTATTTAAACTCCTTTCTGTGGCCCTGCCCCCTATGTTTTGGAAGCAGGTTACATTTTGCCAAGCAATCAGGATTATGCTTGTTTCATCACTGCTCTCCTTTCTCTGAAAAGTCTGCCCAGGGGACAGAGCTGTAAATTGTATCCCAGCTCTGTCTTAATTCATCACTTGGACCAAGGAGCAGAGTCCTAGCAAAGACTGAAACAAAATCAACTTTGCCTTTTTCTTGAATCCTTCTCCTAGCTTGCAATACAGCCACTGTCAACTTTTAATTATGTGTGGGCAAATTATCCAGTTGCAAATGAAACCCAGTACACAAAAACTAATTTTTTTTCCTGTCATTGACCTTTTTCTGCATTGTGACTCCAGTTTTTGCTAAGATTAATATAGAAAATAACACTTTTATTTCCACAATCTGATTTACATCAGTTTTGTTCGACTGTGCTTCACTTTATTAGTGTTAATTCAGCTCTCTCCTCGAGTCTGTATAATCACAAGTTGACTGACTATAGTGAGGAAAGACATATTAAAATTTATAGTTATAAAATAGCCTGATGCAGCGTCTGCTGTAGATGGCAAAATAGATCGGATTGATTGGGCATTTGTCTCTGAAACAGAGGGTGGTTTTGATGTATGTGCATAATTTTCAAGAGAATTTGCTTCTCCCTACCAGTGCTGCAGTTGGTGTGGCATAATTAAGAATTTCATCACCAATCTGAAAAGTGCCCTTTGGTTTTGAATGCGGTTTGATTTTCTGGACACGATGTATTCGGAACCCCAAGAATCCCACTACCTTTGGCAAAATTGCTGTGATGGAAATGTAAGAGCTGTGTGCTTATGAGAAATATTGTTATAACAACCAATTTCTTGACTCCACCTTGTAGATCAGTATATTCCAGCAAAGGGCAGAAACCTGAAAAGTCATAGATTGACATGTCTATGTTAATCTACAAGAGATATGAATAAGGGAATATATTAGGTAGCTTTTCAGTCCAATTTCAGCTCTTGCCACTGTGTCCAGTCTATAGAAAGCTGTGAACTGGCTCCTGCTTACCAAGGTGAGGTAGAATGTGGGAAATAACTCTGCAATGCTGCCAGTGCAGAACAAGAGATGGTGGCAGGAAAGTGGGATCACTTTGCCAGCCTGGTGCTTGCTGTGTTCTTCCATTCTCAGGAAAATACAGACTCCTTCATAGTGTAACAATTGCTGTTTTGGTCTGTAAAACATATAAACTTGTGTTTTCAGGTAAAAAACTTCAAACTAGAAAGAAGCAGGCTGTCAATCTGTGCTGAAACTTGAAGAACACATTTTTTTCCACTTTTGCTCACATACTTTCCCCTACTCAGCTCATTTACCTTTCAAAATCTTTTTTTTTCCTGGCTTTTATTAAATTTTTTTTTCTTTTCAAATGAGTAACAATTCCTTGAGTGCCATTTCACTTTCATCTCCAGGAAGGAATTGCCATGAAAGGAGTAGAATAAATCTATTGGAGCATTTCTTCTGATAAGGGGAAAATTGTGACCATCCTTAGCTGGGCCACTGTTGGCATTTCCCTTCACACCACTTTCTGGAAGCTCTTGACCAGAGGAAGAAGTTATGCAAAAGATGAGGTTTTCTTTACACTTTTAGAGCCCTTCATCCCCCAATGACTGGATTTATTTCATCCGTAAAACAAAAGTCTCGAAGGATTCCACCCTCCTGTGCATGGGGTGGGTTGATTTGTATTCTGCCGGTGGTTTCTGTAAGATAACACATACAGGAAAAGAACATCAATCCTGATTTCTTTTCTTTCTTTATCTTCCCTCCTGTTCTCTGTTGTGCCATGACTGCTAATAACATTCCGGTTTAGTGGTGGATGTAATAAGATATGGATGCTGGATGTTGTTTTTTTATACCTGTTGCACCTATATGAATGCTGATGGCAGACTTCCCTCTTCCTCTCTTTCTTCTCCCTGAATTGAATTCATTTACCTCAAAATTACAGGGCTGTACTCACAAATCCATCAGGTCAGAGAGATACTTAGAAGAAAGATGTAGTTCGCTCACCCTTCCTATATGCTCTTACATTGTTATCACTCCCTCAACTCTTTTCTTTTTCTTTTTTTTTTTCTGAAAAAGAGGGACAAATACTCCATTTTTTCACTTAAATTTCAGATCATTCACCAAAGTCGTTGTGTGTAACCAACTTTAATTATTGATAAAGGTGAGACTTTCTGTACTTGTAATAAATTTCTATACTCATAAAAAGCCAAGGATTCATAACACCGAGAACTAAATTATTTATCAGTCAGAAGGATGGCTGGATCTACAGTACAGGGTGTTTCTAAGCACCTCAGCTGACCAGAGGGGTCATCTGCTTCTTTCTATTCCCTAGAGCTTCCTAACAGAGGAAAATGGTGGGCATTATGCAAGCCTGGATAAAACTTTGAAAATTATACATTTACTAGGAAAAATATAGCACATAGACACAATGGGAAAGTTGGGATCTGGATGTCTGTGCCTCATCTATCAAATGCAGAGTCACTCAAGGCTGGGAATGAAGGCAAGCACCTCCTGCTGCTGCTCACATTTTGCCCAAAACCACAGATTTTCCTGTCTCTGAGACACCTGAGCTCAGGTGATGCAGCCTGTCCGTGCTCTTGGTACAGCATGACTGGATGGGTGTGGAAAAGCCAGCCCAGGAATGCTGGATATGGGATTCAAAGTGTGGTTTAGAAGAGGGAGGGGAGGCAGGTTGATCCCTACAGTCACAAACTGGTGTCTCCAGTGGGCCAGTCTCCTCACCCCCAGTCTCACCCGGCAGCTCCACAGAGACTGATCTCTGATAACGCTTCATCACCCCACATGTCCATCTGCCTTCACAGGAGGGATGTTAGCTGGACCTCCAGCCCAGACCCTTGGCCCATGCAGAACCTGGGTTTTTTCATTCTACTGATGGAATTGCAAAACAAGATGTTCCACCTGTGCTCAGAAAAGCAGAACTGAGGGGAACAAAAAAAAAAAAAAGAGAGAAAAAAGACAAAAAAAAGCAGGCAGAAGAAAAAATTTCCACTTACCAAAGCTGTTAGGCAAACCTCATCGCACATTCATAACTCTGCCTTCCACCAGCAGCAGGGCTTCAGGAAAATCATCTCCACAGCAGACAGCAGCACAGGTGATCTAATGCAGAGAATCAAGGGAAGGAAGTTTCTCCCAGATTTGTATTTTTATAAACAACTGAGATTTTCAGTTCATTTTCATGACGAAAGAGGTGAGCAGAGAAAAAAACCCAACTCCTTCCATCATGAAATACATATTGTGGCAGAATGCTGCATGCCTTGTGTCAAAGGATCTATAGTATTGATTCCTTGAAATGAAAAATAAGTTTAAGGTGGAGTGCTTGGGATAAAAAAAAATCAATAAAATTTCAAGTGACTGAATAGAACTATCAATTGTAATGACAGCAATCAAAAAGCCTTATCCAGTTCCATAACATTTTGGTGTCTGGACCTTCATTTTCATTAAATTTGTCATTGACAGAATGCTGACCTTACCTTACCAACCTGTATGAAATTAGATTAAAATTAGTGCAGCTGAAAACACCTGATTTCATTCCACACAATGTTTGCAAGCAAAAACTGAAAAACATGGAGCAGAAGTGTGAATGTCTGCAATGCAAATCAGGATGCAACAACCCAGTCAACTCAGGAAAACATTTGAAAATATCTCCTGAGATTTAAGAAACAGCCTCAGGCTCCAGCAGCTCTCACTTAAACGATCTCCTGACCTCTTAGCAGAAAGGCCAGAACGTGAGAACCTGTCTCTCTTCCAAAACCCTTCATTTTTTTGGTTGTTTTTCCCTTTAATTCACACAAGAATTGAATTATCAACACTCAATAAATAACCAGTCCATGTGGGACTGTGGGCTGCAGCTCTTTGAGGAGGTTTCTCCCGGTTCTTCAGTCTCAGGGTGTGGTACTTGCATCTGACCTGTGCCCATCACCATCATCACCACCATAATGGGACCCCAAGACAACTAAGCAGGACTTAAGGCTGTGCCATCCCTGGGGCCCTCGCATCCCCTGGGAAGAATCAAAGGGCTGTTGGTGTTTCCAAGTACCTCCCACTTGCCATGCTCTGTCCAGCTGAGTGTCATGGGAGCAGTGTCACCCTCATTTTGACCCCTCTGCAGCACCGAGCATGCTGCCAACATCCAGTAAATAAAAAAACTTCATTAAAATGGTAGGAAGGAGGCTGCTGGGGTGCTTGCATGCCTTGTGGAACAAGTGCAGAAGATGACGGAGGCGCATGAGGTGGGAGGCAGGGCTCATGGCATCTCATGGGCTGCAGCAGCCCAGCGGGCACAGCCCTGGTGTGATTGCTCTCCTGGAACCCTGTGCTGTGTAAGTATTAAACATTACCAAAGGCACTGACAGGGCAATGCTGGGAGAGGGATATGTGGGGAGACAGGGATGAAACAAGTGATCTGCTCTTGGGGGTGTCAGGTTTGTGCACCAGTTAGCATGTGTAGGAGTTCATTATTCATTATTATAAATCACCTTATCTCTCTATAAATCACAGAAACAGCACCATCCTTCTCCACAGAGGTTGTTCCCCGCATGATACATCACTGTAACCCTTGTGTGACTGAGGTGGTGATTTTTCTGGGTGCCTCAGGGAAGAGTGGAGGTCAGGCAGGGACTGGTGGGTCCTCTCCCTGCTCATTGCTTCAGAGCCTTGCTCCCACCATGCTTCTTCCTTGGCTGCTTTTCCTGATTTTCCCCCTTTGTTCAGTGAAACGAGGCTGCCACTGCCAGCTCAGCAGCTCCCAGGGGACACACGTGGCAGGTCTCCTCAGCCAGAAGAGCAACCACAGCTCCCTCCCCACCACATTCATCCCCCAAATGCTCATCCCCTGTCTCCTCTCTTGTTGCCCCACCAGAGAGAGTGAGGACAGAGCCAGCCTGTGCTCTATTCTCGTACTATTTGCTCTTTCTTTTTTCTGTTTCCTTTCTTCAGATTTTTTTACTCCTTTTTTCCTCCCTATGACTTTGTGCTTTTTCCTGTTAAAGCTTCCCAAAGCCTTCCCGGGATCACCTCATCCTCTGCAGCCCCAGAGCATCCTGTTCAGAGATGGTTCTGACCCTCACTGCTGGGAATGACTCTCTCAGTGGACATAAGAGGCTCAGACCTCTAGGATGGCTTCCTCTCCTGCTTACTGAGAGAAAACAAAAACCCATCATCTCTGTTCCAGGAGGAGACTAGCAGACCTGTCCTAGCATTTCTTGATAAAGAGCTGTTCTTTATGTCTCCCTGGAGTCCAGGGTGTGCATCTTGCAGCTGCTGGTCAACAACAGAGGCATCTGTGCATATCTTTCAGGCTAAAGCCCCTTGGCCACCCTGAGTCACTGTGCAATACAGTGGGACCCATGCCTATGGCTGAGGACCATGCCAAGGATAGAAAAGAGGGGGGAAAAGCCTACATTTTCCAAACCTCTTTTTTGATTTGTGGCTCTAGGCTGGATTTTGATATGACTACACAAATAGGTTGAATGAAAATATTTGCTTTTGCTTTTTTTTAATTTCAAGACCATTCTTATAAGGCACAATGAAAAAGAGCTGCCCCTCAATGCAAAAGGCAGTGTCTCTGATATGGAATGCATCAGTTGCTCTTCTCTTGGCTGTCATCAAAGGCATCATGTCCTCCAGCACCCAAAGATTCAGTCATCCTCTCAGATGGAGAATTTTGGCCTTCTCTTGTTCCAAACAGTGACATTGAATTTGTATCATCTTCCTGGAAATACTTCTTCATATTTAAAAAAAATAAAAATAAAAAGCTCATTGGCAAGTGATTTTATCTTTCCTAAAGCCTTTTGATTTTTGAAACCTCCAAGTGTTTGATTTACTTTGCAGTTCAGATGTCTGCTCAGGCTGATTATTTTCAAGATTTTTTCTCTTGTCCCAGGTCACTAAGTTTTGCACTTGATCTTCAAGAGCACCTTGGTGCCCACTATTCCCTTGGAAATACACAGGCTTGCATTCAGCTGCAGAGAGAGCAAGTACAACCCACCCCAAAGTACTGGAGTCGATTTACAGGAAAAGGGCCAATTTTTTCCTTTATCACTTCTACTGTTGCAGAGAGATGAATTCTCCATGGCATAATAGCAGAACAAAAATAGATTGCTTCTGTAATGCACTATACAACAGCCTGGAATACATCAGCCTTTTTCCTCAACTGTTCTTTGACAAATGAAACTTTATCTAACCACGTCTACCATGTCATTCCCCTTCTTTTTGCTCCATTTTTCCAGCTAGACTCCTGCAAGTACCAAAATGGTGCTTGTGCAGTGACACGACTGTTAAGGTTGTGTGTTACCAATGCTGCTGTGATGCTGCTACCAGAGATAGGCAGAGGGACTCAGTGACATTATGAACACTGAATTTCTTGCTGGATGAACAAAGGTTTCCATTTAGGACAGTGCCAATGAACAGCAGTGATGCTCAGGCTCTGGGTCAGGCACTGGCCAGGCTTCTCTTTATTTTGGGCTGTATTTGTTGTCTTCGATAACCCTCAGCAATTTTTGCAGCAAGTTTCCCATTCTGTTCAGTTTTGATGCAGGAAAAGTATTAGGGAAATGTCCTTGTGTATAGAAAACCTTCTAATTAAAACAACTGCTTGGCTCTGTGCTATTGAAAGCAAACAACTCTGAGGGGAGCATTTGCTTTATCTGTACGTGGAGAAGAGGCAATAAACGCTCACAATCTGGCTAAAAATAGATGTCAAAGTGAACTCCGTATTTTCAGGTCTAAAGAATCTAAAATGTTTTTTATAAAATTATGCTATTTGTCAAACACATTCAGACTCTGGGGAAAAGCCATTCCTTTTAATTTAGGTGAAATGTTCCATTCAAATTGAGAACTTTATGATTTCAACCTCCCCCAGAAACCTCAGCCCCGTGTTTCTGTAGAAAGGGATATTAAATGAGACTAGAAGGAAGTCAGTTCCCCCATGTATTAGGATTTTTTTTCAAATATGTGTGCTTTGCTCACTTTTTCTGTAATTTGACTTACCCTAATCCCCATTACTTTCATAAGTCCTTACGGATGCTTGAAGAGCTGCATACTGAAGGCTACAAGCCCAGCCAGTCCCAGGAGAAAATGTATCTGCTCCTGTCCCACCTCCTTTCTGTTACTGTCCAAGGACATTTGTTATCAAATTCAAAGGAATCACCCATAATTGCAATATTATATAAATGTATTTGGAGAGCCTGGGTTTGGGAATGTGGAGATTGCTGTGCAACATGACAGGCACGGTGCTCTCAGAACTCCTGATGCAGACCCAGGTAATGCAAACAAAATGGTCTAGCAGGAAAATGGGTATTTTATGATGGGTAAGACTGACAGCTGGACAGCCCAACTCTGCCCTGTGACATGCCAGGGTCCCTGGGTGACCATTCTCATGGCGGCATGGGGGGTTTGCCATGGCAAAGAAGCCACTTTGTCCCGACTGGGGATAGATGTGCAAATACGCTTCTGGGAAACTGCTGGTTCTATTCAGGACTGAAAGGCTCAAACTAAAAGGTGGGTTTTGGCATCATTGCAGGGTAAGCCCTCTCTGACTTGCCCTGCTCAGAGCCCCAGTGCCCCACGCCTTGAGCAATGGCCTCACTGGGTGCTTTGGGGGAGGGCTGCCAGATTTCGGGTGAGAGCGGGTGGGATGCAGATGGCAGGCGCAGTTTGTGAGCTTACTTTTCTACCCCGGGGCCTGCTGGGCAGGATTGATTACACCGCTCGGAAAGCGGCATTAGCAGATGTTATTGATGTGGGACTGGCATTATCCACAGCACATGCTGTCGATGTAGAGAAATACCACAGATGGCATCATTTTTTAAAACCCCTCTGCCAAAATCTTTTAAAACAAAACTTGCCATTTCTGTTTGCATTGATCCTCCTTTCCTGCTATTGATTTTTGCTCTATGCCATCAGTGATGTGAGGAACGGGGATGGATGGGCAGCGACTCTTGTCACACTGGCAATGTGGACGAGGGAAGTAATGTTCAGAAATCCTGTGTACAGTGGGGGTTCCTTGTTTTGTTTGGGTTTTGGTTTTTGCTCTACTCTTACTGCTCTATTTAACATCAAAATAACAGGGCTGTTAGACTGGCTACCAAGTCCCCAGATGGCCATAAGGAGAACTTGGTGCTGTATTTATGTGACGGCTGTACCATAAAAATGGATCAGTAAATGCTTCAAGCCGAGAGCTTGGCTTGAGCCGAGTGACCTGAGGTGAGCTGGATCTAGGGAAGGATTTCAGGAGCTGAATGATGCATTTGCAGGTGGACAAGGAGGAAGAGGACTTCTGGATAATGGAAAAGGCAACCTGAGACCTCAAATGTGTCAGGAGCAAGGTTCAGTCCAACCTTCCCTCTGTGAAGGGGCCCAAGCTAAGTCCAGAATGTGGCAGTGGTGTTGAGCTCACTTTTCATTTGCATGTTGCGACTTCAGTTCTCTGCTGATCTCAGTCTCACTGAGAAGACACCACAGAAAACAGGACATGACTTCATCTAACAGTTTCCAGGTAGGGAATTAGCCCTGAGAGGTTATCCCTAAGGTACTGCACCTAGAGTCAGCAGCAGAGCTAGTCAGAGCTCATCTTCTCCTGTGGACCAGCTCACTGCCTTGTCTGGATGTCCCAGTGCAGCCAAGGAGGTGTGCACTGCACAGGGCAGGATTTAAGGAGTAAAGAGGGTATAACCTCCCGGACGTTGGCACTCCTAACCAGGGCCACTGGTACAGAAGTGCTGATGTGGAACTGTACCTTCAGGTAGGTCCTGGAGCAGGATCCAGCCCTGTGGTGTGTTTCCCTGTATGGCCAGAAAGAAGCCAGGCCAGAAATGAAAAGCCAGACCTTGAGATTTCCAGGCAAGTGTTGCAACTCTGAGTGCCATCCCCTCACTGCAATCCAACAGCATTTCCTTGCCTGGCAAGCAGTGACAACACCATGTTAGAGAGGGGGAAGAGCACGGGGTAGACTCACCCCACTACATGCCTGATTTTGGCCTTTGTCTTTTATGTAAAACTGAAGTACAGAAAAATCTGCACTGCCTTTTGTACCAGGAAGAGTAATTTTCAGCCAGTGCATTCTCTACTGGCCAAGCACTGCCAAAAGAAGGGCCTGATGCATTTCTGGGGCATGCAGCTTATCACTGTCTTCAGTTGCCAGCTCCAAGGACACTCATTTCTCACTATTTAGTCAGAAATTGTGTACTGCTTGGTTAAGGACAGTGGTGGGACCCCCACCACTGGAAATGTTTGAATGTAGATGGGTGTTTTTCTCCATGAGTTGTTCTGCTGCAAACAGGATCTTCTTTGAGGGAGACCTATAGCCTGTGATGCACCAGAGATGGGACACTGGAGCCTTCCTGACTACTCGAGTCCCTGTAGCTAAAACCATGCATGGACACAGAGAGATCCATATCTCATCTGCCTGGTGTCATCAGCTCAGGATAGCTGGAGGGAACATTAAGAAAATCAGCTTCTGCTTTTATTCTTACTTTCTCTACTCATTCCTTCATATGAATAATAAAACATCTCAGCTCATCTAGAGTACAGACCTGATGCTTCCAAATGAGGGGACAGTGGATCAAGCTACTAAAATAATTACAGCTGTACCTGCACCAGAAGTATACAGTTTTGGTGAGAGCTCCCATATTTCAGTCCTCAGCTACCTGGACACTGACATCTGGAACTGGGATCGAAAGGTCAAATTCCTCTGTTTTGTTTTTGGGGTTTTTTTTGTTTGTTTGTTTGATTGCTTGGTTGGCTTTTTGTTTGTTTTGTTTAATGAGCAAAGCTTAGGGACTGAAAAATAAAATAATCCAGGAAATGCAGATGCCTGGAAGCTCCAGCATTAAATGCAGAGCATAAAGATTATGTATGTTTTCAGCACTATTACATTTGCAAGAACAGACCTTTTCCTGCAACGTATTCACATGAAGGTTTGTGTCAAACAGCAGATAATGGAAATCATCCTGGTTCCCATTACTTTGGTGGCAGCCTGCCTTGAATACAGCATTCAGTTCTGGGCCACCTCATTACCAGGAAAAAACAAATTGCAGACAATTCAAAGAGCAGCTAAAATGATTTTGGGGTTGAAAAGATTGATTTATGAGAAAAGATGAAGAACTAAATATATACACCTTCACTGAATAATGACTAGTGTTATGGTTACTATATTCAGGCAGACAAAAAAGAATTATTTTGTGTGTACAAAAATGTGATGCTAAGGAGAGCGAAATAAAAATGACAAAAAGGAAAGTCTGAGCTAAGAAACAGTACAAAATCTCTGTGAAATAATCTCCTAAAAGGCATGGAAAAAACTCCCATCTTCTTATTGACATTTTAAAGAAGACAGAGAAAAATATAGATGATACAGTTATTCATCCAATTTATCCAATTGCTTTTTTATAAATCTATAACCCTCAAATAAATAAAAAATAAAAAAGGGATTACTTTCTCCTATTCTCAGTATTCCTTAAAAATACCAACTGATACTTTCTTGTTAAAAGTATGATAGAGGAGAGATTTGTTCAAACTGTGTAACTCCCTGTGGGACATCTGGATTTTGTATCCTTGGCAGTCATCAGAACCCAACAAATACTTCCTCATAGAGGCGACAACATTTCTAACCTAATTAGTCTGTGGGGCTTGAGGGTTTCTTCTGTTCACTGCACACTGCAGGACCCAGAGTCCAGGGTTGGCATGTCCCTGTGCCTGTTCCCAAGATCACAGCCCCGCCAGGAGCGGTCAGTGCCAGTGCTGTCACCCACCAGCCTCTTCTTACCAGGTCTGGGACGCTCACAAGGGAACAGCCGTGACAAAACACAAGTCCTACCTCTAACCTTCTTTTTTGACATTGTCAAATGTCTCCATACATTTTCCAGCAGCTCAGGACTACTTGCCCAGACCCAGAGTATATGGGACATTCAGGCAGAATGCAGACTGATAACTGCTTGGTGTTGACAAAATGGATAAAATCCTTTTATCTGCTGTCTACAGAGAATGTTCAAAACTGTGGAGAAAACACATGGTGGATGGGGCAAAATATTTTAATCAGACCTATTTTCCATACAGAAATGGTATAGTTTGAGAAAAACTTCTTTGGTCCAGACCACCCGAATTCATTACTATCACTAATCTTGGAGGAGCTTCACAAAAGACTGCAGTTGATGCCATATCCAGCTGAGAGTTTCATGAAGAAACTCTGCACTTTTAAAATCAGCTCATCAGCAGAATAGCTAAGGAAGTAGTTCTTTCCTTTGGATTGTAACAGTGCCAGCACTTTCACAGCAAAGCCTGTAAAAAAGGGAGCATGCAACATTAAGTGATATAAGTGAATGTGTCATTAAAGAACCAAAGGGCTAATTTTTTTCTAAATATGTCATTTAAAGAAAAAGACGCCTCATTTAAACTCATCCAAAAGCTGTTAAACCAATTTAACACTTTGCTGTTTACTTCTGAAAGACGTTGAGAGCTCAGCTTATCTCCTCCTACCACTGTTCAAGGCTAATCAGAATATATTAATGCATGCACAGTATGAACATCTCTTTTCCATTGTAATAAACCAGTAAATGAATGTAGAAATTTCTACAAACTCTGGTTACCAAAGGTCTATTCCTTTTCTTGTCCTAAGAGCAGAAAGTCGCCAAGAGTCTGGAAGGGATGAAGGAACAGAGAAGCCAGTGGAGTGACACATATTGGTGGAAACGAACTACTTAAAAACTTAATAGGAAAACAACAGGAGCTGAAAACAAGCTGAAAATGACTCAGGCTGTCCCAAGTAGGGAAGTTTTCCAAAATATAACCATCAGAGGCTAGGGAAAAATTCCCCCCTGCTAAATCAACCCTATTTGCCAAAGGGGAAAAATAGCAGCCCCATAATAAAACACGAGTTTTCTGCTAGCAGTGCAGCACCTCGGGGTTGCCTCCTCCTGCAGAGCTCTAGGTCAAGGGCAGTTCCTGCATCACGTGCACTGATGAAAGACTTTGATATACTGCACACGTAGGGACTGTGCTTTATTTTGTTTGCTCTTCCTGCTTAGAGGGGGACAAGTAAACCCAGCACGTTTCCATCTTTGGCTTTCCCTATGCAAGAGGCTGGGAGGGAGAAAATTTCAGAAACAGCAGGAGAGACTGTAGAAAATTCTGGGAGATAAAAACAAATGGGAAACAGGAGAAGGAGTGGACAGCATAATGCAAAGGATCTGTAGATTTGCTTGGGGCATATGGTTGGAAAATTACTTTCTTTTTCTCGACACCAAACAGATTAAAAAAAAGAAAAAAAAGAAAAAGCAAAGGCATGGTTTACCAAGGGTCAACAGATTTATGGTTAGCTTTAAATCAGTGCAACTTCACTGGGAGGTTTAGTTTTGGATGTATTCAGGATGAGAAATAAACATATGAATTATTCTGGTAGAGTGGTAGTAAATAGTCTGGCGGTCTCAGACCAATTTCTGTGGTGCCATATCTCATAAACTCTGATAAATCCAGCATGTGCAGCTGCTGAGGACTTTTGGCAGCAGAAAAAAGCCTATATAGCAGTGAGTATCTCTATGTACCAGAGACTCACTGACCATGTACCAGCCGTGGCAACTTGCTTTTGTGATTCTGAGATTTAGTTACAGCCTCAATCTCTTGTGTTTTGGATGAGGAATGAGAATAGCACGAGGGAGTGCAGAGCAACTATGGATGAGCTTTCTGAACTGTTTCATACTGAATTCCCCAGGCTGATAGCAAAGTGCTTTATGTCTGGATCTCTCATTTATGAATTCATCACATTTATAGCAGGTCCAGCAGGTCCAGAGATTTTGGAGTTTGCTGCTAACTGACCTCTCAAAGTCCTCTTTCCTATCCAGATGCAGGGATTTGAATACCCTGGAAGAAAAAGGGAGGAAAATGATCTCCTACTTACTAGATTTGGAAAATTTTAGATATTCCACACATACATCTCTCCGGCCATAAAAAACCTCTCAACTCCATCACTCCCTTAGCTAAATTCTGTCTTTTTATTCCTTACTATTTGTACATGAGATTTGGATTTACATGCAAAACAGCCCACAACCTTTTACCCTGAAACATAAATATGATTATTTCTCTACAAAGTTGAATTTTATCTCAGGATAAAAAACCAAAATACCAGTCATTAACTGGTCCCTAATATTGGGAAAAACCTATTACCATGTTAGATAATGAGAAAAGTTATCTATGCAGCTGAAAGAGTGACTCTTGTGCCCGCTACTAGATATTAAAACCAGAATTATAAAAATATTGCTGTGGATAATTTCAGTCCAGAAATGCTGAATGACCCTTGTGAATGATCATGTTTTCACCAATCTTCCTGGCAAAGCTGCATTCTTATTCATACTGAAATGTCTGGGAGCTACTCACCAGGAAGAGCATGTTTAGGAGGCTTGGAGAGGTGTCTGAAAGCAGTCAATCAGTCTGCACTGTGATAGTCTGGTTCTGATTGTATTTTGTTTAAAAAGCACAGGTAAATGTCGCTTGAGGAAATAAAAAGAATTGAGACCAAATTGTGCCTATGGAAAGCCAGCTGTCAGTTATCCAAAACATATTAAACCCTGGCAAACAAGTCTCCAAAATCACCTCCAACCAATTTTCTCCTTATTTTCTTCTCCTCTGGCTGCACACAATCTTTATTCCATCAGGGCACCCACTGAGAGCAGAAGGTCCCAGTTCCCTGAACAACATACCATGAGGTTGGGTAGACCAGTCCCAATGTCAAACAAAAGTCCACCAGGAGCACAGCTTGTGTGGGATGCACTGGTGGTCAAAACTGGGTGTCTTGAGTAGCACTGAACACTGCAGCATGCTGCAGCAGGGCAAAAACTACAGTGCATTCAGAAACCAGCCCTGGAGACATCCCTCTCAATTATCTTGAACCCTCCTGGACACAAGGGTGGTGAGAGACCTGCACCAGTGTATTGCCACCTGTCTTTGAATTTGCAAAGTGAAAATCCATAGAAACCTGCCTTTAAAATCCAAAGCTAACTTTCCTCCAATGGGTAAAATAGCAGGATTATCCTGTCTGCAGTGCACCACACAGCTGGGGCTTTATTTGCTGAGTGGATTTGAGATGTGCTGCCTTCTTCAGAGCTGCTGGTTGCTGTATATATGTATATATGTGTGGTGGTGGCTTTTTGCCAGGGCATTTTGGTTTCAGCAGCAGAGGTTGTCAGTTCAGCATTTTCTGGATATTCCCCTTTGCTTGGGTGAAGTTCCCTGCTTCCTCGTTTCCTTCGCAGCTATCACTGTGCCTCTCCACCGTGCTCTTTGCACCATTTAAACTGTGCCAGCACATCCTATTTTTACACACTGAGAAATGGCAAACCTAATGAAATACAGGCTGGAAGGAGAGCAGTACAATGGGTGGTGCACAGTGCTTGCCGTGCAGGTGAGTATATAAAACAGCATTGTGTATAACATCCCTGAGCCCTGCTGTATTTTAGCAGCCTATTTCCTTCTGGTTACAATTCAAGCACTAGTCCTTGTACAGATGTGTTTTGGGCTGCTTGTCTGAAATACCTGCCTCTGCATCTCGAGCCTTTCAGACGAGTCAATATCAAGACTGGGTTTTTTAGGCACCTGCTCTGGGAAAAACTTCTCTATGGCTGATGTAACTGATTCCACATGATATATATGCTTATTTCCCTGGCAGTCAGTCCCAACAGGTGTCTGATGTGCAGAAAGTTGTTCTTTCAGGCTGCAGACTTGATGAAGGCAACAGCCAAAGGACATGGGGGCTTGCAGCCCCAGTCACAGAAAATGAACATCCGGCATGGAGAACTGTGTCCAAAGAGAAATAGGAGATGCCTGATTGCTTGCTGATGGGCATCATCTGCTTCTCCCTCCCACTACTGCACATCAGCCATTAGAGGCAAAGAGAAACCATCTCAAATTCATGGGCAACCAGAGATATTAGTGAAGATATTCTGTGAGAGCTCTGCTGCCTTTCACCAAGAAGGCAAAGGGCACCTGATGGAGTATTAGGATCAGCCAAACTATTTAGCTGCTTTCATAGTTCCACTGCTACATGTAAGGTGGCAGAGTTGGGGTATAGAAATCCTCCTGGGTGGTGGGTTTTTTTTCCCTCTGGCCCTGTCCTTTTTTCCCCTCAGAACTGTAGAACATCATTCTCCAAGAGCATCCAAATCACCTGAAGCCTCAGGGTAGCTGCATGTGAAGGTCTGAGAGCCTGCATGAAACAAATTCTTCAGGGAAGCAAGAAATGCCCATCCCATGGGCTTGTCCAGAAATTGGGCTCCCCCAGCTACAGCTGTGGCAGTGCTGGGGATCCATGGATACATGCTAAGTAGGGAGCAAAAGAAAAAGAGAATGCTCTGGAAGGAGAAGGGTGAAAATATGGTCACTCTCCCTCCACCCATCCCTACAAATGTCCTTCTAGGTTGTGGTAGATCTGCTGTGCACTCAGAGATGCACAGTCGTGGGACATGCAGGAGTGATGGTGGGATCCAAAGAGGATCACGCTCATCTGTCAATGCTTTTGCAGCCAGGAGCAAATGGCTTTTGGTCACTTCCAGCTTTAGCATGCCAGAATTTGGGATTGCCCAGCTGGAGGTGCTGAGGCCAGCTCTTGGCATAGACCTGTGTCCACCACAGCCCAGTGACCCCAGGACCCACAGCAGAAAGCCCTGAGGGAAAGGGACAACCATGTCCACATCTGACCAAAGTCAGTGGGATATATGGAGGGCCAACATTTGTGTAGAACAGCCCCAGGAGATGTCCAGTAAGAATAACAAAGACAGTTTTTCTTAAATTTATCCTCTTAAACACTTGTGTTTTCCCCTCTGACAACAGGAACAGGTGGCAGGGAAAGCACCTGTAGTTTTGAACTGGAAATGTTTGCAAAACCTTCTCCGACCTGAGCAGAGGAGCTGAGACCTGAGCATGCAGTGCAGTTCGGGTTTCTGCTTTTATGACCCAGATTTGCCCACTGTAAAGGCTGGACCTTGTGCTGGGTTAGGGCTGGTGTGCTCCTTCGCCTTCCCTCATCAGTGCTCAACAGCCTGTGAAGAGGAAAAGGCTTTGTTTTAGTGGGAGCAGGTGTTTGATTACCTCGCCTCTCTCTTTTCATATTAAACTTATCCCCAATTCACCTCTCTAGGAGGGATAAACTCGTGTTTGTGAAAGTGGCGGGGGAAATCACTTGAAAGGTGCCACCGGAGGTCGGCTGCCTGAGCTGATGGCTTGATGAAACAAAAGAGCAAATGGGCAAATGAAAGGCATTCAATGTATTTTCTGCCTGTGGAGCGCAGCCCAGAGCGATGCTGCAGGGCTGCCTGCCTCTGCCCTGGGGGGCTGCCTGAGGCTGCACCCTTGGAGATTTACCCAAGGAGAGAAATGCAGCCCTCTTCCCTACCCATGCCCCAGGCTCTCCCCCTGCTCAGAAGCAGGTGCTCTCCTACCCTGGACAAAAAATCTGTGGCATCCCCTCACAGGACAGCATCCAAGGATAGCAAAGGCATTCCCGAAGGGAACGTAAGCTCAGTTACTGCCCAAGCCAGGCTGCAGTCAGGCAGTGGTGCCATGCCCAGGCACAGCAGCTGAGTCCTTGGCACCTGAGCTGCCCTTGGCCTGAGCTCCAGGCTCATGGTGCCAGCACCAAAGGGGTGGTGGGCTGGAAAGAGTGAGTCACTCGGGATGGACACAGGGACTGGCATTTTTGGATATAGAGAAAGAACTGGTGAGACCCTGCCCGATTTCAGTGCACCCCATGTGAACATCCATCCACCTGACACGGGCCCCATTAACTGAACGAGCAGAGAAATGATAACTAGGTTGCATTTGTGTTTCCAACCAGAATAGAAGGCAGCCATGTCTGGGTGAATAAAAGCCCTTTGCTCTGCTCTAACCATCTGTCAGGCTCCCTGCCACAGTGTCTGTGTGTTTGCTCAGGCATGGATAGGGAATTACCCATCTCATATCGCGGCAGATTGTCTTTTGCCTTCTCACTACTCCATTCCCCTTGTGACTATTTTGGATCTTTGCCTCCAGTGGTTCAAATGCAGGTGTTGGATTATAGCCATGGAGAGACAGGGACAAAGAATATAGCAATTCTTGGGTGTCTTTGTATGAAGATGAGGTTGGAAGGAATTTGAGTCGGCTCTTCCAGAGTTTTCACATACCAAGACAGCACTGAGATCAAAAGAGTCATTGTTCCCCTTGGCATGATGTTGGAGGATGTTATTTAGAGACTGGTCTGGAGGGCAGTCTCATGGCCAAACTGGAAACATTTGCCTGTTGGAAACATCTGCTATTCTTCTCTGCTTCTCATATGATTTGTCAAAATATATTTCTTGTACTTTTTCAGTTCAGAACAGCTCGTTATGAGGTTTAACTCGTGATGTGTGATCCTGTGACACATTGCTGCCTGATGAGGTAGGACATGGAGATGATGAAGGAGGCTGAAAGGAGTATAAATCCACCAGAAAAAGAGCAGTGCCCAGCTTGGAAGTGGTACAAAGTATTTTCATAAGCATTATCTAGCTTTGCTGTTATTAGTCCTAAGAGCCAGAGAGAGAGAGAAAAAGTTACTGCAGTCAAAGATAAAAGATCTGGCAACAAATGTGCCTCAGAATTGAGCGTCCTTCTGAAATTTCTAGAGTTCCTCTGACCTCTTGATGGGAAAAAGAGGAGTGTAATACACTGGTATCTAAGCTCCTCACTTCATGTGTGGACATCTAAGTACCCTCAGCCTCTCTGTGCACTCAGATGCCCTTCAAACCACACTGCTCCCTTCAGAATTCTCCCTTGCCCAGAGTGGTGTACTGCCTCGGCCCTGTTTAGATGCTACAACTCCATCCAGCTCTTCAGCTGAAGCATATCCCCAACTGTTTTGTTGAATCAGAGCAGCCTTCAGTGCCAGGAATGGTAGGGATGCTCTCACTTTACCCCAGCTCTTTGGAGTTCTCCAGGTTGCCCATCTCCAGAGGCAGAGAATGATTCAACTCGTCCTGAGCCTGAGTCTGAAATAAATGGATACTGATAGTGTCATGGTGTCTCCTCTACCAGGAGAGGGAACACAGGAGAACAACTTGGAAAGATATACAGTGTTTGGACAGAGAAAGCCGCCCAACCCGAATGAATTTAGGACTTGGTGTGGATCTTCAGCCCTTTCAGCCAAAGTCATTCTAATGCTCCGAAAACTTGTTGCTTACTGATTTTTGTGATTGGTTGTATTTAAAGGTCAAATACTAGACATTAACATTATAGTCATGCTTTATATGAAAGATAAGTATATAAATACTTATAAAGGGCAAATGAACAATTAATAGTTATTTCAAGAAATAGATAACCAGATGTTATGGATTGTTATACAGTCTGACAGGTCAATATGTTGCTTATGACCACAGCTGATTGCCACCAATAACACCTTGAGTGATGTGATTTTGACCAGCTTTAACACAAGATGTTTGTATTAAAGCTGTGTGTGCAGCACCTATTAACCCTCTCTCTCCTGTTCTAGAAATAGAAACCCCACACACAGCATGCCAGGATTAATGGGTTATGATATGAACATAAGGCTGTGGGTTGTCAAGTAACACATTTGTAGCTCAAGAACTTGATTATAGATAACAGAAAGGAGTAGAGACAAATGAATGCAGACTGCAAACAATGAACAACATCTGCTGAGTGCACAGGGAAAGCTCCAAGTGCCAGAACTGTACATCCAGAAATCCATGAGCAATGGGGCTTTTATTGTGTACTGGGGGGCTTTAAGAGGATCTTAGAAATTCCTTCAAGGTTTAGTTGCATGGTTAGCTGTCTACCCCACTATTTTAAAATTACAGCTCACAGAACAGGTCATCCAACTACCTCAGATGGGTCTGTGCAAGAGGAATTGCTCCTTCATGATCTCAGCCTCACTACTATGCAATCAATTCTGCTTTTAAGTAGTGAAGAAGCACAGTGAAGTTGCCAGTTCTGATTACAGCATGCAATGTCTAACCTTGGTTTACAGCAACCAAAATTGTGTCCCTTGCAGACTGAGATTTACTTGGGCTGAGACAGTGTTGGGTGAAGGGGAAAAACAACTGTGCTGAAGCCTTCCCGAAGGCAGAGACCTCCTGCATCAGACAAAACCACAGCTGATGTGGGAGCAGCAAGGGCTCGCTCCACAGCCGGCCTCCTGAAATGCAGCCCCTCGCACTGAGTGCTGCAGAGAACATTAACACAGAAGCTGCTTGTTTGTCCTTGGGGCTGCAAGGACCGAGGGCCGCTCGAGTGGCAGCCGAGGCATTTCACACTTCAGTAAGCACATCCTCCCCAGGTATTTCTGATCGCCGTACATTTTGTTCGCTGACGGGTTTGTGGCAATGTGCTCACTCCAGTTAAAAATTACACACTGGCTAACAGAAGAACAGACCTCATTTCCCTTGCTTTTACATTGGTTTTGCAATCAGTGTCACTTCAATGACCCTGTGCTTTTATACCAGAAATAGCACCAAGGAAACGGGATTTAAGAGGAGAGAGATGTTTCGTGTAGCTATTGGAGGAAGGCAAAGATGGGCAGAGACGTTTTCCACTATTTCTTATTCTGGTATGGGCCAAAGGCCAAGTCTGCCACTGATACAAAGTGAAGCATCCATCAGACTGCTTTAAATGGCCTTGGTTTGTAAAAGCTGCTAGAGAATTATGGTGCCCATGGTTTTCTCATTACCATGTGCATCCTCCTCCAAAAGACAAGTAGAGCTGCTGTCTGAGTGGAGTACAAGTTGGTCATGTTCTCTGTGAGGCTGGTTTAAAGCTTCTTCCATATTGCTAGTTTAAAGCCCATCCATGTCACTCTAGCCTCTGAGAGAGATTAATATGAGCCACACTCTGTCCCAAAGAACCTAAAAAAAAAAGATTCACTGTTGTCAGGTCTTTTTGTCAATTTTTTCTGTCTTCTCTCATTTATTCTTCCACCTGCTGAGTGTTTGATGCCTGATCAGTCTGGTAGAACATGCAAATACTAACATTTTTCTCCAGAAGTGCTGACATACATGTATTTTGTCAATAGGTGCAGCAAGCAGGAGAGGCTGCTGGAACCCACGCTCAGAGATTGTCCCAGGGAGTTGTCATGACCCCCCTGGTGTCTATGACCTTCAGAGGCAGCAGGAGCAGCTCCCTCTCCCTTTCATTTATTCACTGAAGGACAGCCCACTGGGAAAGGACAAGGCAGAGGGGAGCTGAAGGTTGGATTTGGCTGCATTCCTGAAAGCATTTCAAAAAATCTTAAGCGTTGAGGAGAAAATGCTTTGCAGCAAATGAATACCCCTCAGGTGCTTGTGGAGAAAAAAACATTCCAATCAACACTTGTTCACAAACAGCAGTGGCCAAGTCATTACTGGTTTGGGTTTTTTTATTTCCTTGACTCTTTTAATAGTGATCTCACCCTTGCCTATTTTGCTGTGGACATTTGGGATTTGTTCCCTTCTTTCACATGAATGTAGGTAGGAACAGTCTAGAAAAGGAAAAGTTTTCACTTCTATGGGTGATACAGAAGTTTTCACATCTCTGTTGTGTCAGTATGTCCATAGGAAGCTTCTGGCTTCCTTACCCCTGCAGCTGTCTCTCAAGTCAAGGGCTTGTGGTTGCTGTGGGTTTCCACCCTCACTCCATTCCCAGGACATCTTCCCAACCGGCTGCAGCTTAGTGTGGACGGTGATAAATAAACCCTGTTAGCTTGTCAATGCCTGCTGGATGAGCTGTGCAGCCTCGAGAGAGCGAGGTATCTGCCACGTTTGTCCTGGACAACAAAAGGGATAAATCAATTCATGTCCAAAAGTGGGAACTTCTGAGTTGATGGATGGCACTCAGTGAATATTAAACTCCCTCTTTTTGTGGATAGATGTTCTCCAGCCAGACAAATTTGTCCTTTCACACTTCAGGTGAGGGAGCTGCAGCAAGCTATGGCAGTTGCTGAGGACTGGAAGAGGTAGCACCTGCCTGAGGCAAGTTTCTGTAGCATTTCCAGAAGCAGCAATCTCTGCTTTAAGAGAGGCTTCAGTACAACTTAAGGCTGAAATCAGTAACTCTGAAAGATCTGTAAATAGCTGTCTTCAGCAGAGATCTCACTATGGGGGTTAATTTAGCTATCCCTTGAAATTCATAAAAAAGGAAATAAACTTAGTCTGTTGGATCCACCTGTCTAACAGCTCATGTGATGCAGGTTCTCATATTGTGTTTCCCAGGAGATCACGTTCCAGTCCTCCTCCTCTTTTCCCATGACAGGTGATAATATAAGCTTTTATCTGTTAATAAGATAGCATGGGAATTCCTGTACAATTCTTAAATAGAAAAGAGAGATGCATGTGATTTGTTTCACCCCCTCAGCTTACACTGTTCCCTCTCAGTTGTGAAGAGGACAGGTTCTTCTCCAGGTAAGGATGATCCATGTGCCTGCCTAGTCCAAAGGGCTGCAGAAAGATGCATGAAGGAAGGGGTGGGCCCCAAACACACTGCTGGATGAGATATTAGTTTCTGAAAACTGGCATGGATGGGAAGCAGAAAACACTAAGCCACCATGACCAAGGCAAGAAAATAAAGGTGAACGTTGGAAAGGAGGGTGGACCACCATTGAGGCCCCTTAGTCCAGCAGGCTGCACCACGGCAGAGGCAACTCCACCAACACTACTCTAACAAAAATTTCTCAAGCTATGTCCTGAAAATCTTCCTTGGCAATCAGTGCCAGCACTTCATTACTCAAAACATCCAAAGAGCTTTTTTGGGTGTCTCACCTCAGCTCATTGCATGGTCTCTCCTCCAGAAGCAGCAGGCATTAGCAGATTAGTGCTCAGGATTCGACCTTTTGAGCATAAAATTGAAAAGAAATCTTAAATATCACCATATTATACACTTCATGCAACAGCCCTGGAAAGGCTCGGGGAAGGATGAAGCATTTACAGTTTTCACAGAAAGAACTTAAAGGAGATGAAGACGAGTATTAACTGCTAAAATAAGGGCTGTTATTTCAAATAACTTTCATTATCTGTCGCTGCTGGCCTGAGTTGTGTTAGTCAAGTGGATTTGTGGACCTCTAATCTGAGCTGTTCTGCTTGTTATTACTCTGCCATTAAGTGAAATGGAAAAGGCTCATTCCTGTTATTTCCTTTCCAAGCCTCCAGTAGCCTTTGGGACTCCAAGGAGGTCTGACCCAAAGACACATGCAGTCCAAGGAAAGTTTTCCTGCAAAGAGAAAATCCCTGTGGACATGATACTAGAGCTTCACTTCCTTAAGAGCAGCTGGTTTTGTGGCCTGTGGTGACACAACTGGAGAGCACCAGGACAGGACTGGACTTTCGATACTCAGAAACTGTACTTTTCAACTTACTTCCACTTCTGCATATTTTCTATAGAAGAATCAAGGAGGGGGAAAAAATGCTGTCCTAAGACTCAGTCTTAGTGTGTCTATTTGTGTCACTCTGGGAAGAGAGGGACTTTTTTTGGCCTGTGGGGAGCGGTACAGACACAGTACAGACTTTCACAAGACAGTGCTAATTATTCCCCAAAATTTGTGTTTAAGTTTCGTTACTTATTATGGGCAAATTCTGCTTTGTTGTAGTCACATCAGGCAACCAGAATCTCAGCTGGCTTCACCAGAGAGACAGGGGACAATGACTTCATACATTCATTACCTTCTTCCCACTCTTGTCAGACTTTGCAATGTATTGGATTGCACAACTCATTTTCCAGGGGCTCATTTTTAACACTTACTCACTCAACTGAGAGATTCTTATTCTACTAACAAATTAGTAGCAGCTTAAGAGAAAACAAAGTGTTCCAAAAGCACACAACCAACTGCCTTGCTTTTCTTTCTCTCATGAAAAGATGCAATAACATAAATAGTGCAACAGCTTGCATGTTTTAAAGTATTTGTGATGCAACAGATCTTCCCTGAGTTTTTGTTGAGTTGTTTTTAAGTAAGACCACTTAGAAGTTGTTATTCTGAGTACCAAAGGTTGTTTTACTACCATGTGGAATTTGGGCCATCATCAATATTTAATCTGTGTTTCGAGACTACACATTTGTTTTCACAGATATTCAATTCTTTTTGTGAAATAGAGTTAACTTGTTTAAACTTTCTGTAAACTAAATATAAAGTTCCGTAACTTATTCAAATTGTACTTGTAAGGATCTTATGCAGAAAAAACTACAACTGTAGTACAGCGCTACAAAAATCTTATACTGTAAGAGAATAATTTTTAAATTTTTTCAAAAGAAATAATTTGGATTGTTTCACTTTGCCCACAGCCTACCTGGGTTACTTTATTTCTCTCTAGGATATCATCACTGACCGGTGTTTTTAATGTGATTTTGAAAGATATCTGCATGTTCTCACAAGTGTTGGCTTTATACTGTCAGTTGAACATTACAACAATCTAATCCTAATCCCCGTCTCCCAGCTGCTTCATGGAAAGAATGGAATATTTGGAGCTGATGTTTTGATTCTTAGATCCTTACTGTCTGTTTAAAGAAGTTCTTTTGTTCCATCAACTTATTCCATCATTGTAATGTCTGAAGCACTAAAAATTATTAATGCTCTTGCTGAGCCTGTGAGCTCAAGAATTTAGGGCTGGAAGGATCTTGCAGGTAACACAGGCGAGTTCCCTCTTACTGCAATGGTCTCATACAGCCCTTTCTATGAACTGCCTCAGGGCACTGCTATTTACTCAGCTGTAAAATGCAAACTATTACATAAGGATTGCTCAAGCACACACAATATGCACCAGAGCTGCACAGTCAGCCAGATGTGCAGGCACATCACCAGAAACCAAGCTTCCTTCCATGCATTTGGATATGGAGAATTGGTTTAGGCACATACCTGAAACAAGATGAAGACAGGTCTAAGAAGAAAATTTTCTAATTTATTATTCTCTTGTTTAAAGGAAAACAGAAAACACTTCATTGTAAAAGTCTGCATGGTTCAGCTTTCCCTCTGCTGCCTTCCTTCTCAGTCTTAATGTACAGGAGTATCTGAGAAGCATACACTTTTTTATTACCAGAAGAAACAGGTTAAATTGGGATATAATTCATGCTTCCAATTTATGATTTCTCTCCCTGTATTGTCAAAGGCTAATGAGAGGTAATTGCAAAAGCTCGCAGAGAGAGGCACTTTTGGAAGGAGACAGAAGAATTAGAGAAAGTGCGAGCAAGATGCTTTTCATTCCACTGCTGGTCTGTTCATGACTTTCCAAAGATGCTTCTGTCAGAGCTTGATACGATTTCCAAAAATTAGACATTGCTGAGGTGTTTCAGTACTTGTAACACCCTGGCCATTGCTCAGGACACGTCAGGAATAGCAGTGCACCTGTGCACTGAGTGGCTGTGGAGTCCTTATACCAGCCTGATTTTCAGCATATTTTGGTGCTCCCTAGAGGTGGTCTCAGTCAAATTCCCTGACCACAGTTCACCATAGGCAAAAAATGACATCTATAGATGAAAGTCTCTTGTTTTCAGAGAAGAGTTGGCAAAATTTGGTACCTGAAAAATCTTGGAAGCCAACAGCTATTTCCCAGCACTGGGCTCTGCATTTCATTGTATTACACTTTTCCTGGTTTGATAATATTTATTATTAAAAGGCTTTTGGTGAGAATGGAGGTTGGGTTCAGTACACATCCATGAGGCAGACTGAGATCAGTTGCCAAGACCCATTAGAGGAGAGTGCTGACTGATATAATTTTTCATCCTTATTAGTCATTTTACCCAGAGACCTCCCTAAGCAGGAGCTGGGGACCCCCATGCAGGGGCAGCCCCAGTGCAAAACTTTTCCAGGGGACACAGTTTAAGTTTTCAGGCAGCTTATGGAAGCACTGGTCCATGAAATCTCAGAATTCATCAACACCCTATGCTGGTATCACTCCTCACTCCTTGGCTGAGAAAGGAAGTAGTAAGTGCCAAGGATAGGCTCAGATTCCCCAAATCCCTCACTGCAGTGCAATGTTGCATTCAGTTATGTAAAAGAACTGACTTAAAGGATACTGCCATGTTACTGGTTGTTTCTGGAAATTTAACTGATGAAACGTCATCACTGCAGGAGGAAAAATGCACACGACCAGGCACAGTCAGCTTGCAGCTTTGGACAGCTCATACAACCATGCTGTGACACCTCATCCTGTGGAAAGCTGCAGCTCCACGTTGTGTTATAGCTGCACAAAGGGTTGATGTCTCCTTTGACATGTGATAAGCCAATCTTCAACCTGACAGATCATGGACAGCTAAACTGAGAGCTGTAAAGAATAATTACTGATCAGTGATAAAATTTACTCACTGATTAAAATTGTCTTTCTTAGTATCAAAGATAACATTTTACCATAGTATGTCACTTGCATCCCACAAGATTCCCCTTTAACACTCTTCTGCCACAATCTTTTGCCACTACGTTAGTGCACAAAGACCATGGCCAGTTGCATTGATGAATTTAGTCTAAATATCTCCTTGTACTACTTTGTCTCTCTGGCTCCATCTGTCGTCTTCTGCCTCAGAGTTAAACTGCCAGCTCTGGGACATGGACATTGGGGCTATGCCTGATGCATCACGGCAGGAACTTCAGGCATTGGAGAGATGTCAATAATAAATAAAAGGAAGGTGAAATACAACTTCTGTCCAGTATAATCCAGCATAGCAAGGTTGGGTTCCCAGGGACTGGCAGTATATTTGTTTTCCAGATCATTAGCTAATGCAAAGGAAAGTGAGAACATTTATTAGCCTCCCTCAGAATCACCTTTAACAAGAATGAATATTCACTGCTATAAATAAGACTGTTTCAATTAAGTCTGCACATAAAAATGCTCCACGGTGTCACAGAAGGCTGTGCTATTCAAAAAGAAGTGCCTAGATGAAAGTATTTAAGGCTGTATTTGAGGACAAATTCACTTGTGAACACTCATTTCCAGTGTCTCACAGTTAATCACTGGAAGTTATGATGTTTTCATCTTATCTGAATGTCAGCCCACAAGCTGAGATGTAGAAGAAGCCTTGGGCTTGTTTTTTTCTACCTGCTAATGGCAATCTGGTACCATAATTGCTTTCTTGTTCAACTTCAGATAATATATTGTGTTGCTGATAAGTTTAGTATTTCCCTGAGTATCACTGACAAAGAGCAGCAGCAGTACTGAGTTGCTCATTACAGCCTCTGGAGAAAATCACCCAAGAAGTGGCACAGGGACCTGCCATCCTGTCCTACTACACAGACTATCTCAGCACACCTCTCTTTTGCAAAAACAAATCCATTTTCAATGCTGCTTCCAAAAACTCGTTATGAATCAACATTTTTCAGGATCAGATCTCTTGCAACAACCCATCTGGACAAGTTCAGGTGAAAGAATATATTTTAGGCGGTTGTAGACTAGTACAGTGTGTCTTCACTGAAAATGGAATAAAGAGAAAACAAAGGCTCTAAAGTAGAATATTTGCCACAGGAAAACTAAGGATAGACAACAACATGATAAATGGGAATAAACTGATGAAAATCTCTACCATCCAACCTTTCCTTTCCTATTCATTGAGAGAGCTGGGATGTGCCACCACTATTACTTAATGTACATCCACTCCTTGAAGGACATGCATAGATCCCCCTCTCTTCTTCACATATGTGAATTTATCCTTTGTAATAATACTCACACTACTAAGAAGAACTCCACAGGAGTTTGTTATATACCACTGAAAAACATGACACCAGCTATTATGGGGAATCAATGAGGATATTTGCTAAAGTCAATAACCTAAATTAATAACAAAAAAAAATAGCCAGTATAAGCAGTTCATCTATAGTTCTCTGGGATAAAAATCATACCCGACATCTAAATATGGTATCAGTGGCAACAGTAAATGTTTCAAAAAAGGATTTAGCCAGGTGCAAGACTGCCATAAGTGGTAATCTACTCTGAAATTACAAATTAAATTCAGTTCATTCAATTCAACTAACTTCAGGAAAAGCTATATCAAAACTGGAAACCATGACAGCTGTGTCACCCCAAGTAACAAACACAATGAGGCTTTGAGATGAACACCCACTATTATGCCAAAGAGAGTAATCTATGGGCAGTCACGGTTCAGACATCCTGATTAGCCTTAATTAAAATTCTGGTGATCAGGTGGCTATGAAAGGGACAAAACTTCTAAAGAATGTAGGAAAGTGCAAAAGGCTGGAGATAGGGTAACAATTAGGAATAATATCTCTTGTTAAATTTAATTCTTTTAGCCTTGAAATTACCATGACAGGTTTCAAATTTAGTGGCAGTTTTCCAGTCGCTAAAAGGAGCTTAATTATATAGTTAAAGACTTTGGGAGAACTGATTCAGATAAAGCTACATGGGGCCCATATCAACTGTGTGGTATGCTTGAATGGACTCAGATAAAGAAGAAATAGATATCCACTTGTTCAAGAAGCTTCAGACATCACATACCTGAAAGGGTTTATTTTTTTTGAAACACCAAAAAATTTGAGTAACTTTTTAACTTTCTCTTTTAATTAATAACAATCACTCTCATTCAATATATCTTTCTATTTCTTAATTTCATCTGGGACTAAAAGCAAGACAGAGATAAAGCAGCCAAAATTCTGAATAGTGCTGATATTAACAGAACTTCTTAATCATTGGAATTGGCCTATCTCTAGAGCACAGGAAAGACATCTAGAAAGACAAGCAAAGTTCAAATCTGCAAAGTATTCCTCTGAGTTACAGGACACTTTGTAAAAATCATCACTGTATTCTATTAACTGGTGTTAGTTTAGGAAAAAATATAAGATATGTAAGAAAATGTCAGCTCCAGAAGTTTTGTCAAATGGAAGAAATATTTTTTCTAATATACAGTTCGTGACAAAGCTCTTTTGGGTTTTCAGGGCCAGGGAACATCTTGAACGATGGATGGATCAGCAAGATGATGAATGGCCTGAAATACAGATGAAGAACCTTCTCATTGAATGAAACTCAAGAAGACAGATGTTAATATTATTTTAAAGCCACCTTCATTGGAATCTGCCATCTCTATGCAATACACTTATATGATCTCATTGTCAGGTTAACTGAACACTTTACAGATTTAAAGACATTCATTCTCCCAAGAGCTGCATGAAGTAGGAAAATACAGTTGTCCCATTATATAGACTTGGAGCTGTGGCACAGAGGTGCAATGTCACACATGGCAAAGCAGGGAATTGAACACAGCTTTCGTAAATCCCAGGTTGTCACCCTAACTACTGTTCCTACATACTCTACATCAAAATGAGTGGTTAAGCCAGAGTCCCTGCACTGTTTGCTTCTGCCTACATTAATCTCCGAGCACCTCAGCAAACCCTGTAGATAGAGTGGGTCGGTGAAAAAAGTGCCCCATTTATTACAGCTTCTTGATCATGACCGAATGGATCATATGCCTTAGGATCCACTGGCAAATGGCAAATAGTTCCCAGAGCTAATCTTTCAACAGATAAGAATGGGATACAATACCTTACAAGAGTACAGATGAACTCTCAGAGATGATAAAAGCAGACACAGCCTGGACTCAATGAGCAGAAAGGTTTCAGATTTCAGAAGTTAAATTCAAAAAAGTTTCAAAATAAAAATTAAAAGAAACAAACAAGAACAAAGCAACAAATAACCCAATATTGGTCATGTGTCATTACCTTAGAACAGTAAAAAACCCTGAAGTACTTGTTCCAATACTGCTGAGTGCTGAAGAGCTGTGGGAAGCCCATAGCTGCCAACCACTCAAAGGAAGATCCAGACTCCCTTAACTCAGTGGATCATGTTCCAGAAAAGGTAATTATTTAAGACAATTAATTCTGACGGCCACCACCTCCTCAAGATTTGAGCCATGTGAGTTTCCATGCCTCTGGGCATCGGAAAGGGGCAAACCATTGCCCTTAAATGTTTTCTGGAACTAGTGGTCAAATAGATGCCATTTCTGAGCATCTTTGTGCACCTTAGGAAAGTAGGAATGGAAATATCTTGGAGGTTCTCATCTGTCCCCAAGGTGGGACCAACTTTACTTACATCATTCCTGAAGGATCTTTGTTCTGTACTGTGTGGTTGCACCTTCTTAGCTGATTTTCTTTTCCCTCTTTTCAACAGGATCCAAGCCAGGGGATGTCCCCTGCACTTACGCAGTATTAGGGCTCTCAGTCACAGAGCAGCTGTTTTATGGAAGTTTCTGGGTATTTTCACCTTAGATTACTGCAAAACTCTCCACTGCAGATTATTCTTAGCTCTGAGCTGTTTTAAATTTGCTTAAAAATTAACACCTCATCAGGGTCTAAACCTAATTTTTCCTAATACGGATGTGAATCCACCGTCTGGAGCGTGGCACAACCATACACCCAACCACTTTTAGGGAACAGATCAAATGTGGAAGTATTGCCAACGTGCTGCTACACAAATAGCTTTGTCTTTCCTCCTGGATGACATAAACGTTTCACAGACACGTACTGCAACATATCCTCTCCTCATGCTAACTCTGCCAGGACAGATTCATTTCATCATGCATGGAAATTGAAGAATTATTCCAGTTACATGCTCCTAATTGCCTCTCCATTCCTCTCCTAGGTTTTCTCTTTGCTGCAACCTTTTCTAAGTCAGATTTAAATTTGAGGTTATAAAGTCCTTGGAGAAAATTAAGATGGCCCAACCATCTTATTTACTAAGGCTAGATGTCTTCATTAATCTCACAGCAATTTCTGCCACGTGATGCCGGAGAGGAAACGATGGGATATTTTTGAGGTACAACAACCAAAGGAAGACGTGGTAGAAACGATGTGCTTCTGTTTCTCCTCTGACTGCAGTAAGCATAGGAATGCCAGATTTAAAGCCTTTGTAATGTGAGATAGACCAAATAAACTAATAAACATGACATAACAAGAGCTAGGAAGGAGGGGAGAGACCCAGGCAGGAAGGCACACAAGCCAAGGAGGTGCAGAGGCAATGATGAGGAGCCCTACATGTCCTACAGTCCAGTGAGACTTTTGGAGAGTAACAATTCCTAATGCCACCACATGTAACAGACTGGAACTAGTTCTGCACATTGCTTCTGCTGAAACATTTGTCCAAGTAACACCATTTTAACAAGGGGGGCAGGATTTGTGAATGTACTACAGGAGATCCCACATTGCATGGGACAGCTGGTGTCACAGCATGTGAGAGACTGGAGCCAACATGCTGTTTTCCCACCTGGTAGTGTGTCCCATCTCTTTTTGTAAGACACCTGTGGCAAATTCACCCCTAGCATGAGTCTTTTGTGCTCCCTGAAAGATGAAGGTCCCAGTCTGTGTTTTCATTGTGTTTAATAAAATTCCTGCACTTTGTGCTCCTCTGTTTTTATTGCAGAGCTTAGCCTCCCTGTACCTCATATTTCCTCTTATGGTTAAATTAAGAAGCCTTCATTTTTCTGCTCTAATGTCTTCATCTTCTTTAAAAAATAATAAAAAAATCACAGTACCCAGTCTCTCATGTGTTGTTCTAGTAAAAACTTTTTCAGTCAGAAATTGGTGGGTGATACAGCATGCCAGGAGATCACAGCCTGCTCCAGCCTTTCCATTACTACAAGAGTAAAGAGGCCTTTCCCCAGTTCTCTGTGCCATAATTATGAAATAAAAGTAAGGGCTGAAGTAAGTTTTAGTGAATATGCATGGTTTAGATCTCAGCCAAACTAGAATAGCATACTCTAGGCTCATGATTAATTACAGGCACACCAAGAAACTTCTTATCCAGTAACGTAAAGAAAACTAAAGCTAAAGCAGTTTAATTCAGAAAAAGTGTTATAAGGATATGATGTAATTTCATTAAAAATAGATGCTGATTCTTTTACTCTGACACTGTTTACCTCAGTGTAGAAATTTCAGCCTTTTTCCAGCATGGATATCCTCATACATGTGATAATAGCAAGAGTAAAGCAATTAAGGACTCACTCTCCAGAGACACAGCTAACTCTCTTTCTTGCATAAATATATATATGTCTGTAGAAGTTAGTGTATTGTAACATTTATGTAAAATTCACTTCAGTAGCCCTTGAATTTTTTTTTGTTGTGGCAAATTGAGACAGGTTGGTGCTCTGCCTTTCCTTCAGACCAGCCCCACATGCAAGGCAAACAGGGCTTGGGGTAGTCACACGAATACAAAACAATTCCCTAAACATCAAAGATGAGTAGCAGTTCCTAATTGTTATCACTTGCTTTCATGCCTCTGACTCATTCCTGGATTTTTGTTTTTAAACAATATAGTTCATCTCTAGTGCTTATAGCAAAAGGCAAGCAGCACTTCTGGCAATCTTTGAAGACTTTGTGGCTGGAACATGTTGACAAAGACCAGAGGGTAAATTGCCATTTGTAAACAGTTCAGAAGAGGGAAAAAAACATTAAGCAGAAATATAGACCCCCTTTGATGAAACAGGTCTTAGATCCTTTCTTTCTGCTGCGGTAAAACTCAGCTATTCAAGGCAGATGCTGGCAGAATTATCCTGCAGCCTCTTCACAGAAAAATAGTTAGAAGTATAATAACAGCATGATTTTAATATTGACATATTTATACTAGAGAGTACAAGCATGAGAGTTTTTCAGCATGAGCTTGTAAGCAATTTAAAAAAAAAAAAAGGTTGAAACATTATGCCCTCTCACTGCTACATATTCTGGATGTGCAGCCGTTTGTGGACAAGCTGCTTTAGAGCGCTATTAAGTGAATATTTCCAATATATTTGCTTTCCCCCCTTGCTGGTACAGAAAGCTCTGTCAAAGTCAAAAATCCAGCTACTCCAGTTTCTGAGAGAGAGCTAAATTTCACTGGCACATTACCAAATAAAACCCAAACCTACAAGGACTGTGAACTAGAGCCTGGTCCCACCAGAGAATAATTTGATTTCCTAGATGCCTAGAGCACCGAAGACCCCTATTGGTTCAATTCCCCCTTTCCCAGCACCCATCCTGTCCCCAGTACAGCACAGTTGCTTCTACAGGAGGAAAAGGGGGAGACCAACAGAGCCTGGAAAGGTGAAAGCAGGAGCCAGCAACCCTACAGCAGGGTTTGAACAAAGACAGCTCTGCCCAAAGAAGAGAAGGACCAGTCTGGCCACAGCACCTGCTGTGTGGACCTGACCATCGTGAAAATGCCAGAGCAAAGTGTTGAAAAGCGTAAGAGGAGCACATAACACGACCCATCACAGACCTCCTCTCTTCCTACCCCACATCACTCTGCCCCAAGCAAACACCCTGCTTACCTCTCTTTCCTTTCCTTTTAAAGCCTTGAGCTTGAGCAGGCTCAGCTTTGCCTTATTAGCTCTCAGCTAGTAGCATTTCCCTGAACTGCCTTTGAACCTTGAACAGGGTATTAACCCCTGGAATCCTTGTCTTTGCCTGGCTCAGCAGGGTTGTCAAAGGGCACTGTGAATGAGATGGGGAAGCCTGGTCAGCAGGTGGGGTGCTGCAAATGCCTGGCATGCAGGGAGAGCATGGAGCATTCCTTCTGTGTTCTCCATGTATTCCATGGTTTCCTCTGTATTCTCCCTTTGCTAGCTCCACAAATGGTAGAGAAATTGTTGGTAGAGAAAGACTGGTGCCCTATGGAGCATGTTTGCAGGGGCTGGGAGGGTGCTGACCCAGCCCTCGGAGCTTGGCAGGACTGAGATTGCTGCAGTGCTCAGGGCAGAGAGCTGCATAAGTCTTTCTGCTGCTTAGAAAGGGGACTTTAAACTTCACCTGCTATATTATGGAGCTAGGTATTTGAGTGTTTGGGACCTTACGGAGTTTCTCCTTTAAAAATGTAGAGAACTTAAAAAAAACTGCATAAATTGAGTGTGTCAGCTGAAGTACAAAACTGTAATCTATGTTCTTATTTGAGCTCTAATTTTATGCCTGCTGGTACTCACTTATACAGAACTTCAGCAAACATTTATATCTCTTAATTATCCCTTTTCCCTATTAATTTCTCTTATGTTCGATAAATGATCCTTATGCCTGTTGGTTTAAGACTTCCTTGCGAAGTTGTTTTTCCCTACTTTTCCATAAGCCAGATATTTTAATTTCTTGCACTATGCCTCATTTGCTAGTAACAATGATGTATTTCCCTTTCCCCATGTATTTATTTTTACTGAGAGTTGCAGCCGTTCATCACATTCAAATGAAGAATTATTACTTAGTTATTATTATTATTGCTAGTGACGGTATGTAAACAACTATAATGATGTGTGGGCTTGTGTAGGAGCAAAGACCACAATAAAGATGTTGCCTTAGAGGGAATGAATGAGGGAAACATGCAAAGATTCAACCAGCGCACCCTCTCCTTGCTGGTTTTGTCTCTAACTGTTTGCTTCAGCTCCATGGCCTATTTCCTTTGATCTTGTTCTCCCAATAGACAGGAGCAACTGGTCAGGGTGGAGCCCTCCTCAAAATACAGCTAGACGCTGCCACAAGGACATACGCCAAGTCACTTGAGAACAAGAATGGCGTGGGAAAAGGAGTTTCACTAAAGTTGTTTGTATTGTGATGAAGAAGAGGTGCTTTAAGCATGTGAGAAAGAGAAAAAGAGGAGCAGAGATGCACTGCAGAGAAGATGGCCCAAGCGAGGCTGCACGACAGCCTGGAATGAAGCTTGCAGAGGCCACTGCTGGGTCAGTTGGGGTGCTGGGCATAGCAACAGCACTTCTTACTTTGCTTTCCTTGTCTGTAAAAGTACTAATTTTCACATAAATTTCTGATACATAAACAGAATTACTCTGAAGGTGTAAGTCTCCAATGTTTAATTCTCCCCTAACTGGAAACAACCAACAATAAATTGTGTATTTGCTCAGCTGTTCAATGGCCAGTATGCTGCTGCCAGGTGCCAATGACTTCGTCCGAAGTAAGTAGGTGACAGGGAGGAACAAGCCCCGCACTAATTTTTAAGGACTTCAGTTATGTTTGCAGGCAAAAAAAAATCATCAGCCTGTGGGGAGGGAGCATGAGGAGAGCCAGAACTGAACGGAAAAAAATCCAGCTCTTTGGCAGACCCATAAAGAAAATTCAGGCTAATAAAGAAAGTTCAGTCTCTTTATTCTCTGCAGCCAGCAATTTACTGCCCTAAAAATGAAAGCAGTTGGCTTTAGATGGAACAGCCTTGAAGACAGTAAAATTTCAGTATCATGTATTAGCCTGGCTTCCCTTTGCACAAGTGGGAGCGTGAGCAGAAGAAAGAGCATCGAGCTGGTCATCTCTCGTCCCTCTGGGGAATCCTGAGGGTGAGTCTGTCCCAGAGCCACTGTGAACTTGGGAAAGCTGGTTTCCCATTTGAAGATCCAGCCTTGCTACTGTTGGAGCCTTGTTACATTTCCAGTTTATTTCTTAATGCTAACCCTTTCGTGCTTCTTCTGAGTTTCCTTTCTAACTTTCTAAAAGCTTGTGGATTTTATTTTCTTTTAACATCAATAATTTTCAACAATGAGTGCTGTGAGCAAACCAGTGAGAGGAAAATCCACTTAGAATCTCCAAAAAGCTTACCAAGCAGTTTTTACAAACAGCCAACAAAAGTGGAGAAATAACTTAAAATATATTTTATGAATTCAGAAGCCTGTTCTGAGATAAATATTTTAGCCTTTCTTCTCTAAAAAGAGGGATTGAAAGTGTAAGAAAGATGGAGAAATGAAAAAATCATCTGTGTCAGGGATATGGCAGATCACTAACCAAACACTTTCAAGATTTAATGTATACCAGAACCCTAAAAGCTTTCATATTTATTACAGCTATTTTGCATTCTCTACTGTACTTTAAAAGAGCTTCCCTAGCTTAAGACACCATTCAGATCTTCTGTCACTTTTGTTCCCATTTGCCTCTCACCAGCTAGAATAATATACGTAAAATAACATATGCCCACTGCAATTCCTCAGTGCCACCAAGGCACAGACCAGGTCCAATATTACTAATAATGCTAATGGTGCTGCTCCTGGATGTTGGCTTCTGTCAGTTATCACTTAGCCAACATTAGCAAAGGGACCAACTCACTTCAGACTGAAGAATTATTTGTTTTCCTGTGACTTTCAGGGGACTGGGAGCAAAAGCAACAATCCCCACTGGTCCCATGCAGCAGAAGACCAGAACAGACTGCTGCCTCTTGCTGCACATTCCAAGTACAAACAGCAAAATGCAGAGGAGTGGGGAGAGAAAAAATAGCTGGATCTGAAGGCTCCAGATGATGGGAGTTGGGGAAAACAGATTGGTTCTCCTTCTATAACCATACCTCCAAAAACTGTCCTAGTTTGGGGATATTACGTATAATATTCCTCACATTTTTCTGTTGTAGATTCGCTACTTTTATTTAACTTTTTGCCATGGTTTTTAATTCTCCATCCCTTCCTCCTAAAAACACCTTTATCAGTTTGATTGTTTGCTTACTCTCCTCTACAAGATCCTTCAACAAAATCATAGCCTTTCAAAAGCAAGGCTCCTGCATTTCTGAACCCTCACTGCTTTGCCGGGTAATTTATGAAAATGGAAGAGCCTGTTTCAGGCATAATCCAATTTGTTCTCTCTCAGCATCATAAGCACATTTGGAGCCAGATAAGACAATTATCACATGGATCTTTAATACCTGCAATTTATAGCTAAAAGCTTCATTCTGATAACTTTATTTTCAAGTGCCACATGCTAAAGCACAGTAACAGCAGTAAGACTGCAAAACCCTCCCTGCAGCAGTTCACCCAGCAGGTGTGGGGACATTTTTGGGGAGAAGACATACTCGGAGCAGCGATGTAAGAGCCCAGATTGCATTGCTCCTCAGGGGGAAGGGGTGCAGGGCAGGCAGAAGACAAGGCTAGACTCCTCGCTGTGTGTGGCAGGTGCTTCCCCATGAGCAGGTATGGAGGTGCCCAATGCTTTCACCACCTTCAGCATGGAGGAGGGCTTGGGAAAACACAGAGAGAGAGAGTTGCTACTGAAATGTGTTTCCATAATCACCTAATTTTTAGTTACCAGAACTGACCTGCATACCTAACCTTGAGTGCCTTGCAGAGCAGGGGCTCGCAGCCTAACCAGGGGCATTCCAGGATGAGCACCAAAAAGTCAATATTTTCCAGAGAGCTCAGGGAAGTTACCAGCAAGCCTGCAAACATTTACTTTTTTAACACTATGCTTCAATACTGATATCACAAAGCATAGTTGCTTATTAAAAAAAAAAATCTGATTTCTAATTGAATTAGTGGGTTTTTATCATTGTTTGTGACTCAGTGTTCAGAGATGAAATATTCTAATTATTTCATGATAAGAAAAGAAGATAGGAACTTATGATTTCATCATGTGGAATGGTCTGTGACAGGGTCTATTTTCAAATGATAAGGTTTGATCTGATAAAGAATTAGCTTGTTTCACTTATATGAGCAGGAGTATTTTGAGAGCAAACATCAGACACTTTTTAGATCAATTTAATGTGCAACCTTTGAGCATTATTAGTGTTGGCATTTGGTCAAGGGTGAAAAATCAAGTGTATTATGACCATACACTGTAGATTTGCAAATTAAAAAGTGTGATATTTTTTGTAAGGCAAAAACTAATTAATTTCAAAATGTTTGTAATTCTATAAGACAAAGTCACAACAGTTTAAGGCCACACCACTCCTCATAGCTATGCATCTAGGGCACTACCCTACTTTCTTATCAATCCAAATGTAAGAATATTTTATAGCAGTTATGAGTTAAGACTCTTTGATGTTTATGTGCTTCTTTGGTGAATCTTACTAGGAAGATCTTATATCTAATGCTATTTTAGCTATCTTGATATATCCAAGCCATCATAATAGCTCAGAAGGTCTGTGGTACATTTCTTTAGGGACTTCATTAGTGGAAGATATCCTGACTCAGTATATGGGCTACTTTTGATGCATCATTCATACATACAATATCCAACTCTACATCACAGGGCTGGTGGGGGTGTATTTTGTGTAGCAATTTATTATAGGTACCCAGTGTTCTAAAACTAAAAGGTTTTATTTACACATGTATAATATTAACTAAAGACTTTCAAACAATAAAAACCTTACCATCATCTCATGCCCATGTGATCAATTAGCTTTTTCTCTTTAGATAATTTGACCTGAAAATTACCCAGGATGGTCCAGAGCAAACAGTCTCATCTATGCCTGAATCCAGAGAACACGAGTTGGGGTGAGTGTTGGAAGCCAGGCTGCAGGAGTGCACAGAGGGGTGAGAGGAGAGAGGGGGTGCTTCGAAGGAGGGAAGCAAGAACTGTTCAGATTTGGGCTGAGGAGTGGACTGAGCTGCTCAGAGGATGATGCTTCTCTCCTATGCCTTTGCCTTTTCAAGGAAGTGCAATAGCTCAGAGTCAAAGCAGATAAAGTCCGTGTGTTACCCACTCATCCCAAGGGAAACTGGTCACATTTAGCCCGAAATAAAAATCTCAATGAGTAAATGATAAAATGGAAATTTTGCCTTTTCTGGAAGATGGTATTTGGCCCTAAGACAGACAGAGATTATCTGTTCTCTGTGCTTCTTATTTATAACTTGAGGAGCTGACAGCTCTTCTAAAAGCAGACTGAGGGGTTTTAGACAGTCTGAGGTTTAAAATTAGGCACTGGAACTAATAGGCTGTTATTGTCTCATAATTATATTTGACATGATGCTCTTAACTCTTTTCTGAAACATCAGCCTACATCAAATGAAGTCAGGATGCCATAACTTTGTCTGCAGCAGCAGACATCTACCGTAGCATGCCATGGGAGTACCATGACTGCCACTCTTCCCAGCTCCCTCTGGATGACACACAGAGGCCCCACCTCAACAGAAATGACCCACCTGGGTGAGAATATACCTTTAGCTGCAAACTTACATAAAAGCATGCTGCTCAGGATTGCTGCTTGGAGACCCCCCCTGAGAGGTGTGCTTCCTGCCCTGCTTTTTCCTTGCACTGGGAGCAGAGGAAGCAATTTGGTTTTGGCCCATTCCAGCAGCTCCTTACAATACTTCCAGCAGTGGTTCAAGTGTCCTGGCCTGAGCAATATGCCTCTGGAGCTGAGCTACACCAGTCAAGGGCTTGCTTTCTCTGCTGCCCTCCCAGTGGTGCAGAAAGGTGTACAGATCTTTCCCTCTTTCTTTCTTGTGGCCTGGGGATCTGAGCAAGCACATTCTCATCACAGAAGTCAGGCAGGCACCAGCCTCCTGTCAGCAGAAGGAGGAATAAAGGGTTGCAATCCAAGTCTCTTTAGTTATGAAAGGCATCTAAGAGGTCCAGGTTTGAGGGGGTTTTGCCCAAGCTGATGGAGCTGTGACCTTCAAGGTATTGCCTTGACAACTTGTGCTTTTTAATAAAGCACAGTCTGGTAGAGGGGAGTTAATTTACATGGGTTTTCATTCTCCAAGCTCTGTCATCAGTGCACCAGCTTCACTTATTGAATTCCCCTGTCGATAGAGCAACCAACTGCAGCACATTCACATCCAAGAGCCCAAATGAAGCACCTGTTCTCGGTTACTTGAGGATTAATTTCTCTTTTCCACTTAGTTCCCTTTCTTTCTGTTTTTGGCTTCTGGTTCCCCTGGCACCAACACAAATACTAGGAACTCCAGTTGGGGATGCAGCCATCTTAAGCAGCCCTTTTATTTGCTTAGTGCCGCTTCTTTATTTGCCTTGCTCTGCTCTTTCTGCTGTCTCCCTGTCATTGGAAGCCCAGTTCAATCTGTGCAATCTAATGCAAGCCAACATGATTTTTTATGGTGGAGTGGTATAAAACCAGTAAATGAAAAAGGAAAATAACCATATTCCAGGCAAGTATCTTAGTATTACCAGGTTTTGCCAGCAGAAGGAGCATCATCCAGGCAAAGCTCTTGAGCATATGAGTACCTCAAAGAACAAAGAAGATCCCTCAGATACAGTCCTTCACATGGGCCAGTAGTCCCATGGGTCCTTAGCTGCCTACCAGATGAAGAGCGGAGGACCTACAGCAGCTTTTTGCAGTGCCAAACACGTGGGTTGTGGTCCAACTCAGAAACTATTATTTTGTTTCTCCAGCTGTTGTGCTGGGATAGAGCAAAGAATAAGATCTTTTAGAGTGTCTAGGAATGGGTGTTATGGGTTAATTAATGCTTCTACAGTGGTGATATATAAGGGAGAGTTATATGCATGTTTAAGGTGATTCATGCTGCCTTGCTGGATTTAAGTCTAATGGGAAACTTATTTCACTGTATTTATGGGTAACGTCCATCCATATCCTAGATGTCTCCCCAGGGAGCCTTCTCTCCACGGCCATCCAACTCCTCTGAAGAAATATGGACTCCTCAGTACCCATCTTGGCTGTAAATCTGCAATTAAGAGAACGCTCCGTTTACTTCTCTGCGATGCTGAGATGCTGCTATATCATGGCTGGTTTCTCCAGCCAACAAGCCCCTTTCCTCTGCCCTGCTGCAGCCCCACAGTCTGCCACTCCCACCCAGGGCAAAAAAAGTCTTTCGCAGGAGAGCTGCATGTCTCCAGGCTGACTTTGCAGCATTTTGCCCCCAGTTCTCAAAGCCACCAGACACATCGATGGGGCAGATCTGAGCCTGGGTTTTGACTGTATGAGCTGCTCCCCCTTCCCAGCACAGCCAGTGCTGCTCTCCCCTACCATCCCCATTTTCCCTTGTCCTCCCCTGAGGTTTGATCCACACCTGCCCTCAGGCAGGACATTTTCACACTGGACCTTCAGGACTAGCTTTTTTACGTGACATTATGTGATTAATTTCCTGCTGAGGTGGCAGGAATAGAACAGTGACATGACAATCTGTTTAAATTCCTTTTTCTATTTTCTTTTTTCCCTCTCTCTTTTATTGTTTCTTGGCTTATGCTAAGCCTCAAGAAACTGCTGTCTAGCAACCCTCTGCCATCTGCTGTGCTGCTGTCAGAGGAGCAATGGCCAGAGACAGTTTGTCTTCCTTCTTTTTCCCTTTCCCCTCTGCCAGGATTTTGAATGCTCACAGCTCCTTTTGGGCATATTCTGCTCCACCAATTCAAGGGCCACAAGGGTCTGGGCTGCTGAATAAACATGCAGAAATACTAATATCAAACTAGTCAGAGCCAAGCATCATTCTATATATATTTATATCATATATGTATATATATATATACATTGTATAGAAATACAGGAGTGCCTGCGTGCAGTCATGTACGAGAGCGTGTAAACAACCTGAGCACATGTTTGGGGGCAGAGAGAGGCAGAAGGAAGAGAAAGAAGAAATGCAAACTCTGCCAAACTCCGTTGTACAGATCCTGGAGCAACCCTGAACCAGAGCTCTGATTACAGAATGGGTGGATCCTGAATCAACAGAACATCCTCACACTTTGAAACAGGAATTAAAATCCACCAGTTTAGAAGACTTCCTTGTCTGAAATGATGCTCTCAAAAACAGAATTAAAGAGAAAACTCAATTGCCTGTGTAATCTGAATGCTTCCACAAAGGGTTTTGATTGCATTAAGAAACACCTTCAAACCCCATTTTTCCCATTAGGCAAGTACTGGGGATGCAGCAACAGCCTGGAGGTATCAGTGAAGCTTTTGAAATATGCTGGAGACTTGGTGCATGTGAATGTGTCTGTGCCTTATGGAGCACAATAGGTTCCTGACCGATTTGGATGCTAGACACGAATATATAAATATTAAATAACGGTTAAACTGTGACATCAATTCGATATCTTAACAAAAACCTTTGACTGAGGCTTTTTCAAACCAGAAAGATTTAGGCTGTTTTCCCTTTGGGACAGTTTTATCTAAGTGTAGTGCCAAGTTTACCACATTAGAGCTCTTTGCTGAGTTGAGCTCGTGTACATGTTGAACAAAGGAAACTGTGACGATTTCTTAAGGCAACAAAGACAAATCTTAGTCTAATCATGCCCCTGTTACTGCTCAGTCTGAGCTGCAGGAGGTGGCTGGGCCTGAGTGCAGCATCCCAGCTCAGTGACCACCAGCCATAGGCATTAGCAGGGAGCAGGAGGGCAATTTGGCAGCTGAAGGCAAGTGGTTTTAGCAACGAGCAACATCTGCCCTCCTCCAAGTCTACAGGGAGCCACAGTGGTGCAGATGGCGGGGAAAAGAGAAGGAAAAACAGTGAAGAAGTCAACTAAATACACATATGGAAAGTGGAGGAAGGGTGACTGTGCCCCACATCAGGGACTTGTATTTAATTCTCTTGGGACAGTCACTGGCAAAGTGATCTCTGCATACAGGCTTTTCTTGAAGATTACTTTGGAATACTATTTACAGCAAAAAGTCCTTTTAACAGCTGCATCATGAATGATGCCTTTCAGTAGCGATGAGCTGCACAGTTTGAACCCAACACCAAGACAAGGCATGTTGATGAGTTTCACAAGACTGTGTGCACAACTAAATAAAATGATGACATTGCCAGGTTCACTACCAAATTTTTCTGAATTAGTTAAAGATTTAGGGTCTCTGTTAAATTATTCTTGTGTACTGAATGTTATGGAATATATAATTTTTCACAGATGTTTCCTATGTTCCAAATCCAAGAATGCACCAGATCTTGGATAAAGCTGCTATACTACAAACTATAAGGGACAGCTTGTATCTGGGATACTCTTAATAAGTTACCCAGAGCAGCAGAAGTGGGATCTCCCTTGTACAGCAATTCAGAGAGATTAAATAACTTGCCCAAGGTTACATAGGAAGCCAAAGCCAAGATTTCAATCCAGTTCTCCAGCAAATGCCTTAGCCTTTAAGTCTACCCTTTCTTCCTCAGCACAGAGTGAGAAAAATTATTACAGAAATCTCAAGTTCAAACTACTTGCTACTTGGAGAGCAGCCCATGTCCTGGCTGCTTTATCAGTTTATGTGGAAAGACTCCAAGACATTACTTATATTGACTCAATATTAAATGGCAATAACCACCACAACAGATTTACTGTCTGGCAACGTCTTCCCGTCTGCTACAGTAACAGTAATGATAAATTTTTTCCTCATTAAAAGATTTAGGTACTTAGTCGCTCTAGCAACTTTTTTAATTTTTCTGTTCTTAGGAAAATCAAATCCTGACCCACAGTATTTTATCAGGGAAAGATCACACCTGGTGCTACTCTACTGCATGAGGCAGATTTTGCTTGGGAGTGATTCTGTGTTTGAAGGCACCATTTGCCTTTCATGCTGTCAGTGCCACGTGGCAGCAACTCATGGGCAGATAGGGGATGCTCTGGGAGGACGCAGTCAGCAAACATCTGCTGTTTCCTGGGAAAGGTTCAGCTCTGATACTGAAAGAAGTCATGGTTGGAGGCAATGAGAGGCACTGACATCGCTGTGCTGGCAGAAAACCAGCAGGACGTGCAGCAAGAAAAAATTTTAGTTATGGACCTACAATAAAACAATACATTTTCTCTTTCTGCTACCTGGGAGGAGGATTCAAAATGGAGAAAATTTAGGGAACCCAGGTTCAGGCATTCATTCATTGCACCAGGACAGGACTTTAAAGCATGTCAGAAACATGTCAGAAATGTTACATATCAGAAACCTGCCTTGGCACTCGGCTTCGGTGCTGAAGGAGCACTGCCACATCTCAGCCTTCAGAGTCTGGGTTTTGAGCCCTGGAGCTGCCATTGAGAAGCAAACATCAAAAATAGCCTAAAGAGCTCTTGTGCTCCCTTTTGCCCTACAGAAAAATATCAGGAGGCAAGAAAAAAATAGCATTTAGGAAGGCTGTACTTGCAACATGTTTGTGCTGGCTCCATGTGCGCAATGCTGGTGCAAGGAATCTCTTCATGGCTGAGCCATATGCTGGAGGGAAGCAGCGGGAAATGAGAGCTGAATGATTTTTCTGACACCTTCTCCATTCAGTCAGGCTCTGTGAATCTCACCTCTCTCATCACTGCTGTTGCTCTCTCATTAGGAGCAATCACCAGACTGTTCATACCTCAGGGGAGCATGGTGGCCTCTGCTCTGCAGCACCAGACTGTCCTCTCTCTGGGCTGCTCTTCTCCCACCCACCTCTTTTTAAATCCGCATAATATATTTATTTTTTTCCACACACATCAAAGGGGGAAAGGGAGAGAAATGTCAACAATTAATCTCAAGATTGGTGCTGAAGTTCTGCTTTTCCATGGTAAATGTCAGAATCCATGTCCCCCCTTCAACAGATGAAATAAGTCTAATGAGCTTGCAGTGCAGGAGATCTGGTTCTGTGCCTGACCCTAGAGGGACAGAGAAGCAGGCACTAGAGGAAATAGTATAACTAAACACTTGTTTGCAGAGTGTCTCTGTTCTTTAACCACTCTTTGATAATGGGGTGTCTCATTATTCTGTGCTTGCTCAGCACAGAACTGGTTCAGAATGGTGCTTAAGTATGTGTTTAAAATAAAGCTGTTTTTGAAGGGGTTCAAATACATGGAGAAGCACTGTTCTGAATAACAACTCACTGTAAGGAGGGCAGGAGAAAGAGAGGCATCTATATTGTATGAATCAGAATCTCAGTAAAGAGTATCACTGTCCAGGCTTTTCCTTCTTTGTTGACCTCGAGTACCCCATTTAGTACCCAAATGCCACCATCGCATCTAATGGGTATTGCAGGTGATGAACATCTGCGGGCTTTCATGGAGAGAAGCTTCCCAAAGCGAGCAGGAGGAATGCTCAGGCAGTGATCCCAACCCAGGCACACAGAGGGCATCCTACCAGTGAGACCCTCCAGCCTTGGTTGCCAATACCACAGGATATTTTTTCCTGCATAAGACCACAAGGCAGCCTTCCCTCCTGGTGCATGCTGTGTATGTATTAATACTCAAACTAGTGACTCTGAGTGAGCGACTTTGCTGTACATAGTGCAAGAATAACCCTGAGCCAAAGGCCAGCATACCCTTCCATGGTGGCAGCAGCGAGGTGGGCACCACCAGAGTCCTGTGCCTGGGAAATGAGTAAATATTTGTACAGTGTTTGGAAGAGGTAAGGTAGGACTAAATTATTCATCCCAATTAGATACTTTGCAAATGTTTCCCTTTTCATCTCATCTTAATTCATTTCTGAATGAGTTTGAATTTCATTTGATGCATTTCTTATAATTGACCAGATGCTGTTTGGGCACACAGTTTCCAAACAGCCCAGGCTGTCTCACAGGCAGTGCTGTCTGACTCTTTTCTACACCCCTCCCGCTGTTCTTGATTATTATTCTAGCTATATGGCTGGCCATATGTATTCTTTCTGCTTCCTAATTACTCTGAAATTTTTCCAGGGGAAAACTGAACAAGCATACTTCTGTTTGATTGGATTTTTTGATAGAAGATCTGAGAATTATTCTGAACAGAAAAAAAACAATCCATTCACCCAAGGAGCTGTGAGTAATGAACTGTGAGGGGCCAAAAAACAGACTAAGCTGCTTTACTGGGAAGGACGATTCAGCTCCACTCCTGTCTTGTCTCCTCTCCTTGTCCTCCACTCTTGATTTTCACATGTTCAGCCTTGTAAAAATGAGATCCAAGCTCTGGAAACTGGGAGATCCTGTGGCTTCCATGTAATTTTGGAGTTGCACTGGAGTTTGTCAGTGATGTTGGTGAGAAACGTGCAGCACCCGCTGAAATACAAGGTCAGGCGAGGCGAGTCATCACTTGCGTAAGCTGCAGTGTCCTTGTTGCAAAGTTTAACCTTCTTAATAAGCACCAGCAGTTCGATTTCACCAACATTAAGTGATGCCGGCTGGATTCCACCCGGGGCCCCTGCTGTAGATATTCCAAAGCTTTGATGGGAATATTGCTATTAATCTACAATGAAGGTGGGTTTCTGCTTGATGTTAATGATGCCAACATTGCAGGCACTTGCTTGGGACTAGAGAACTTTTAACTGCTGAATGTGTCTGTTCTTAGTTTCCTCATCCAGCAGTAGAAAATAATGATCCATCAACTCCAGTGGAGCACTGCTGATTTACACCTGCTGAGCATCCAGCCTAAGGTGTTTCATTTATTCCACCATTAAAAAAATAAATCATAGAATCATTCCAGTTTAGATTATGAAAATATGTTTTCTGATGGAGCATCTGGGCAGCACATTTAGAAGAGTTTCTTCTCTCCTGCACAGTACCAAGTACTGGCATTATTTTGTATCATGTGATGATTTTTAAAAATGTATTCAGCTTTCGCCTTCTATTATCTTGGATCATTAGGCAGCATCCTGTTATGCAATGTGATCAGTGAAGCTTGGTGCAGTATCTCACAATGTGATATCATTTCTCAAACAGAGCATGCAGTGGGGAAGAAATTAATTTCTCAAAGCTGCGGCATCATTACTGACACAGTGAAATCAGATGGCTTTCCTGGTTGTTTTAAAGGGTTTAAATGCTCAGGCTGAACACTGAGCTGAGAACATTGGAGAGTTATTTAATGGATCCATTTCTAGGACAAGAGGGCTATTTTCTTCTAGGATGTGATTACATCAGTGAATGAAACTTTCCCGTGCTCTCCTTGGTTTCCCTTTTGTTTGGAGCAGTCAGAGCAAACTCCATTCTGTGGATATACCCCAGAGACAAGGCAGACGAAGGCACAGGGAAGATCAGATCTCCATCCACATGCTCCCTGATAACCTCCTGCAAAGCAATAATTTAATGAATGCCTCTAAGGCAGCTCCACTGTCCCTGAACAGTGTGCAAGCTGGGAATCTAACTAGCCACAGATTCATCAGACAAATCAGTGCACTGCATGGATGCCATGCAATCCCAGAGCATCCCTCTTCACAGCACAGACAAGACACGTGGGGTGCAGCCTCCCCAGCCTGACTGTTCTGCAGGGCACAACACTCTGCAGCCCAAGACAGTCTTTGCCCCAGGGGAGGATGAAAACTGCTGTGTAATTTTCCCCTGAACAAATGATAAACTGACCTTCCTTGGATAAGCCGCTGGAAACAGAAGAAAATTGCCATACTTTTTTGTTCAAATGCCTGGACCCCTTTTGTACATCCACAGTTTAGAAGTATGAATCACTCATGCAGCGGTATTCATGCAGATAAAGTGCTGTGCAACACTTTGAAAAATTACCTCTGGAAATATGGTTCAAATGATGCAAATCCAAGGGATGCGATATGGTTTGAGAACTCATTAAAATCTTCGCTTCAAGAAGTTTCCTTAAAAATTGTTGTCTGTGCTAGAAACAGGCACACAGTCTGAGCCTGAAAGCAAAATTAGTTTGTTTCTTCCTTGGGAATGGAATAGACAAAGTTCATTTCAGATACTGCTTTGCACTTTTTCATCCCTAAATTTTTATCCACAAATAAATAAAGTAAATAAGATGTTTGTCCTTGCCACCAGTCCAAAAGGTGTGAGAGGACATCAATGTTTCTGCTCAAGCTGTGACCTGCTGTGCGTGCCAGCAGCTGGTGAAACTGCCTCTCTGGGGTGAAGAGGACACCTCCCCATCTGCTTTGCATTTATTAGCCTTGACTTTAAAGAACAGACATACATTTTGCAGCAGTGCAGCCGGAAAACTTATTTTTTCTAGAGATATGTCAAGCAGGGATCCAGATAAGTTCCCCAGTGTTGTAACAGCCTCAAAACATGAGTACAGAACAAAGACACTGATCCAGCCCAGGGAGGTGTCCCTGAACCCTTACATACCGAAGAAGAGACAAGCAGCTCCCACTCAGATAACCACAGGAAATGCTTTACTCTTCTTCATCCAGCCACAACAGTCTTCTCTTTCTGCTCTGGGGCCAGTAGAGTCACAGGATTTGTGAGGATCACTCATGGCAGAAGATGTCAATGACTCCTAGGGCTCCCCATGTCACTGCAAAGCTGAGCCTGGGTGACCTGGTCCTGGTGGGGTCATTTCCTCAGACAGCCTGGGCTCCAGATCACACAGCAGCCCCCAAAGTTACCCAGCAGGCAGCAAAGCCCTGCTGCTGGTCATGGCTCCACACTGACATCCTCCAGAAGCCCAAAGAACTTACCGCCACCCCCCCACCCCGAACACTGACATGTCCTTGAAATTTTCTCCAAGGATCTCTGAAAACTATTTTCTTCCTTTATTTGTTCCCTGCTCCTTTAGGAATATAGAATTTGTGAGCATGTGCTTGCATTGGGCAGCACACTCTGAGCACCACCTTCTGCAAAGAGTTCTGCCTTTCTAATACACATCTTAGGGATGCAAATTTTTGCAAATGAGAAATGTTCTCTAACATTATGGATACAGTTTATGTTTTTTGTGGAGATCAGAGAATCTGGCAATGTTACACAGTGATGACATTATTCCAACTCTGAAAATTCAAAAACTCATTTAAATACTGTCAGTTGTGTATATAGTTTTTCTGCTGCCAGTTGGTGAGAGGAAGGGCACAGATTACAGGCACATTCCAAATGTTTGTCTTGTCCCTGCACTTTTTCAAAGGGAAGAAATATGTATCAAAGGGAAGAAGGAGATTTCCCTTTTCCCCCTAATATTCAAGGCCAGCTAGACCTTCAGCTGCTTTAGGAAAAAATTGCAATGAAAGCAGCTGAAGCATGAATTGCAGATATACCAAACTTTTTGCCTTTCTTCCTCTCGCACTCTGCTAATATTGGGCAGACTTTACAAATGGTGCAGTTGCCAGGTGTCTAAGCAATATGACATTACTACTTTACTCACCTTTTTGCCCAAAGCTGTGCTTGATGGACACATAACTCAGTGCTAAAAGGAGAGTGATACTGCCTGGGTATTTAACTCATTTTTCTATAAAATTGAACCCATTTCTATTATGCTGTATAAAACCTCTGACAGCAGAGAGAGTTAGAGAAGGCAGGTATTCATCCTGCAGCTTTACAAAAGAAGCAACCAAAATGGGAAGTTTAAATGACATACCCAAGGCTACACAGCACAAGAGTGTCAAAGTATAGGTGGAAACTAGCAGCCTGTGGTCCCCTCCCTTCACTTAACACTGTTGCCCAGTTGAAATAGGCATTGCTTCCCCAGGCCAGGAAGACTGGCATTTCCTTGTCTGCAGCCTCGGTTGGAAACACTAATTTAGGTTTCAGTTATTCAGTTTATGAAGAGAAATGCTAAAGGGAATGTTTGCAAGCCATCTCCTGAGGCAAGCATGCAAAGCAACAAAGACTTTACACTGGTGTATTTCATGTCTGCATGAAGGACCCAGGGAGTGGCCTAATGAAGGATGGCAATTCATTTCCATTCCTTTTACTTATTTTTGCCTGTTTACCCATAAATCTGTTCTTTGTTTAACATAAAAAATAGAAACACTTAGGATGGCAGCTTTAGATATGAGAGATTGATGAGCTGATGGGGAGGAGGCTGAACATGCACTCCTTCATTGCCAGGGAGTAACTCGCTGTGTAACTGGCATCTCTTCTGCTTCTAATTAAGAAAGGATTACAGTTTTTTAAGGATTTTGGAATACATTGTTGCTTCTCATTTCCACATGCATCGAGCCTGTGAATACCCTGTAGGTAGTTCAGTCTGGTTTTGCAGTAGTCAGAAGGACTATCAGTAGGAACAGGGATGCTGGCTCAGAGGTGAGAGGCACAGGTATGAGGATGCATAGTTGTCATTGCATTAGAAAGGACATTTTTCATATTCACCCTGCTGGTGAATCTCCAGTAGCTTGATTTACACAGAAGCATCAACACTTCCTCTGAAGGCATTGCCTTGTGCATGGTGAGTAATATTGCAGAGATAGGAATGATGAAACCTGGCTTGGAAGCACACAGGAAGATTCAGAGAATTTCTCCATCAGCGAGTAGCCCTTAGTCATCTCTGTTGTCTCTCTGAAGGAAAAGAGCCTCAGAAGGAAGGACAGTCCCTTTGTCACTAAAACCAGCTTGGCTTATAGAAAGTTTGCAGAATCCAGTTCAGAGCCAGGCAGTGGTCACTGGATGAAATCCTACTAATATCATCAGTAAAAATTCTATTGATTTCAGGGGTGTTAGGCTTTTTGTCCAGGGCCTGAACCAAAGTCCAACAAAAAACAATTGAAAATGTCTTCTTTTCTGATGTTGTGCTGCACTTTGTTTATAAGCAGACTACACAAATCAAATGCTTGTCAAGTCTCTGAAATTCATGACAAAATTCCTATAATATGAAGGGATCTGGACTTTTGCATCACCCATACCCAATGATACACATTTTCTCTCTAGTGACTTGCTTCTCTCCCTATGAAGCTTGTGAACAACGTTGCTCCAGGAAAGAGTGAAAGGAAAGTTTGCCAAGAGACTTATTTCTGTGCTTGACATTCACAGGTGGTCAAAGAAATAGCCTCTGTCAGAAGGATGCACTAGAGCAGCTTTGAAAACCAGGGCCTGTGTATCCCATCATCTGAGTTCATGAGCTTATTAAGTTTTTAAAACCAATTCTGTAATTCCCTTTAATTCCAGTAACCTTTGCGTGGATTGTTGACACTTCTATTGAAACTGCCAGATGCTGTTAACTGGAATTGCCAGTCAGTTTTACATGTGCAGGTGCTGCTGTTGTGAACAGCTTTGTGTAATTAATTCAGCGGTCACAGAGACTTTGGAAGCCTGTTGTGGATCAGATTGTATTGGTCTATTTTAGGGCTGATCAAGAATCCTCCCCAGCCAAAGGTAATCCCTAGAAGGACCACATAGGAATTAAATCCCAGATCACTTCCAAGCACAGGGACTGCTCCCTTTCTTCCCCAAGCACTGTGGCCAGAACAACCAGTTTGAGAGAAGGAAAGCAGCTGCTCCGAGGGCTGGAGGAATTTTCTTTCCTAGTCAGAGGCTGGGATATAACTGTCCCAGGGCAGCAATGCTCAGCCTTACTTGGAAAGTTACTCAAAGTTTCCAACACATCATCAAGCATTTTGCTCTGGATTCAGCTCACCTAACATGAAATCTCTGCAGATCCCACTTGAAGAAAGGCATCCAAGTGTGCAGAGGTGCCACTGGATACACCCTCCTGGGCAGCCAGACTACAAAATCCTTTCTGCAGTAAATCTTCAGAGCCAGTTTGACTCACCTGATGTTTCTGCTGCTTTGTGTCCCTCTGCTTTGGAAAGATTGCCAGCCCAGTCCCTGTTTAGCTCCGCCAAACCCGCCCTGGTCTGCCTGCCTGCATCTAATTAATGTGCTGCTCCATGGTAATTTTAAATAGAGATTATTGACCAAATGCTTTTTCTGCCTAATAGTTCCCAGATTGATACATGAGGGAAACCAGTACCAATAAGCACTAAAAATCAGCACAGCACGTCCCACTATGGGACATTACCGGATAAATACTAAGTTATTATTATCATCACTGTCTCTGGAGTTAAGCCTTGCTCCACTTTTTAAAGGCTTAGATAATTAGGTGGGAAGATAAAAATATGTAATGGGAAAGAGAGACCGTGGGTCTTAAGCAAACACCTGGTTGAAACGGGAAAGGTGGCTCCAAGACTTGGTCACTGACCTCGAGTTACTCATTGCTGCTCGGTGTGGGGGTGACTCATCCTCTCTGTGATTCCCTTAGGATGCAGCCCATCAGGGGTCAAGTTTCCACTGAGACCCCCAGATGTGATGGCACTGGCTGTCACCAGAGCTGAAAACATGGATGGGTAACCACCTTAAACTCCTTGCCTGTATTAATCTCCTGTCATTAATTGCAAGGGAATTTCTTCTGCTGTAATACATTTATCCAATATCACCAACTCTCCAGACATGAACTATTTCAGAAGAGGCATGGGTCTCATGGTTGACATGAGAGTGCACTTCTAAAGTGGATTAATAAGTTAACCCTTCCAACAGCCCATCTTTTAAACACACATCATCTGGGATTTTGCATTCAGGGCAATGCTATTTTTCCTTTGCAGTGCAACATGAATGAGCAACACAATAATCTGGGCGAACAAGTCATCATGAGTGGGGCAGACAAGAAGTGGCCCCTGTAACATTATGAGCTCCTTATGTCCTTGAGGAATTAGGGAGCATTCTTGCTTTGTCTTAGCAAGTTATGCTCAGACCTGGACTCCAAGTTTGTTCTTGGTACCAGCCCACCCTGAGACATTGGATTGAGCAATTTCCTGTGCCTCCACTTCCTCCATTTGATGATGATGGTGGGAATGATACAGAACTCCCTCCTTAAGTCCCCCACAGATGTCAAGTATCTTGACGTTATTTTCTGAAACCAACCTCCTCTTGGATTTTGACCTGGCTGTGAACCAGCTCTCAGTGGTCCCAGGCCAGTTCTGACCAGGTGACGATCTAGCTGGTGCCTCCAGCTGGCAGCTCCTCCCAGTCCCCCACTCCAGGGTGATGCTGAGCAGAACTGACAGGAAGGTGGATGTTGGTACCCCTGTGCTGCAGTCAGGGGTGGTTTGTGTGTCTCTCTTCCTCCTCTTAATAATTATAGAATATTGTGAAACAAAATAAAATTTCTCACCTAATGTCTGTACTTCATAAAAGTGTGTTTAGACATATGGCTGATAGAAGAGGATGAGTCCTCCTACCCTGCAACCTGAGATTTAACAGCATAACTTAAACAATGACACTTACTCCTCAGTGAAACATCGAAAAACCATGAGCAATGGAGCTCTGACATAACATTTAGTCGGGCACAGCACGAGTTAGGCAGCAAACCAGCAGAATCAGCATATTTTCTTTTGTTTCTCTTACAAACTCTCATGTCAACAGTCTCAGCAGTTGTTCTTTGGAGAGCATTTATACTGTCGCACATTGCATTACACTGCTATTTATTCTTTCCTGGCTTTGTGAGAGGAAAGCAGAACAGCAGACAAAGGCTTGTGAAATTAACACATCCAAGAGAGCAATTCAGGGAGTGAATATTAAAGCAGGACAACTATGCAACACACCATCACCCTGAAGCTGTAGGTTTTTTCACTGAAGTGACAGTGCTGCTGCCATGTGGAACTCATCCACTGGCAGTAACATGGTACTGGTGGCACATTAATTCAATGAATGCTGAAGCAAAGCTGATAGTCTCCATGTCTGTCTACACTATGAAATTAAGAACAGATTCAAGACCAGCTATATGAACACTGATCACCAGCTATGTTGGCCCAGACCCACCATGCACGGCCACAGTGAAAGGTTTCACCTTGCATTCCCTTCACATATCGCGTTAGGTATGGCATCCACTCACCTCATTAATTAAATTATGTTTATACATGTTTGGCCTCCAGCATTGGCTTCAGATGAACACAACAAAGTTTGGAGGCTCCTCTCCTAGAAATTTTTGTTCTCCTTTCCACCCCCACATCCACACAATGCAAACCATACTGGTTTTGTCAGGTGCTGGCCCAGTGTTTCCATCTGGGCCAGTACTGTACAGCTTGGGATTTTCCCGTTTGGCTGACAAAGTAGGCAATTTCTTTCCCTCTCCCAGCAAAGCTTCAGTGACTGCCATCATGCTGCCAAGCACAGCACTGCCACTACTGGTCACAAAGGCATGAGAACACCTCCCTGGAACCCATCTCCCACACCAGCTCCTCCCTCATGCTGAAGGATGTGGGGAATCATAGTTCTGAGTCCATGTCAGTGTCTGGATCTGTGATTTTGTGTAAGTCAGTTGTATTCCCCCCATGCTCTCTTCTCTCCCAATAGGGAGCTCCAGAAAGCAGCAGTTCATTGCCCTCAATTATTTTGCACTACCCATTTTTCTGTGTGGATGGACTCTGGACACAAGTACACAGTCAAGCCAATGGCCAGAGAACTACCCTTCTTTCAGTCCCAAATCAGTATCCCTGGCAGGCTGACACCTAACCTGACATGTGATACATTCATGACCTACAGTGATGACAATATCCGTGTGAGTGGTGTGTCACTTTAAAGAAAAATTTGCAAAGCCTTTCAGGTTCCCAGCACTCTGCTGACCACAAAGTGCACCTCTCTTCTCCTCAGACCTCTGAGGTACACAAATTTACCCAGAAAGTGCCATTCTCCAGGTGAAATAAGATCTGGACAAGAAGCAGTTGGCTCCAGTTCAACTGAGATGAGAGACAGACATTGGTGAGCAGCTGGGACCATGACAAAATAATGGAAAAAACCCCAGTTACCTCACCCTGTGCTCACAGCATCTTCTCTGTTCAAGAAGATGGATGGTTTTGGGGTCATAGAAGCCTCATCTGCTGTGGTAACAGCCATGGCCAAAAACAAATGCTGATTGCTAAGTGAATTTCCACAGGCTCCTTTTGTGCCAACTCTCTGAAAATAAAACACCTCATACATTCATGGGTAGGAGTGCTCAGTGAGTATGGAATTTAGGCTGTCTGTACTGTGGGGTGCATCGTTATCCTGCCACCCACATCTCAGATACCAGCTTGTGGAGGGAAATAGCCATCTCCCTCCTGCTTGGGTGATTGCTCTCCCTGCAAGTAGAAGAGGTTTATCTCCTTCCCCCAGAGGCAGCAGATGGTCCAGCTGCCCCAGAGAGCTGGGGAAACATGCTGGGCCAGCTGCAGGCTCTGCCCTCCCAGAACAGGGAGGCAGACTGTGATGTCCAGGGTACATCTCTGGTTGCTCCTGAGGCAGCACAATGTGTTCCCCTCTCTTGTTTCCAGCTAGCAGCCATTTTGCCATGGTAAAGACAGAAAGATGTTTTGTAGCTTTGATACCATCATCAATCTCAGATTTATTGGCCAGGCAAAGCACGTGAACTGCCCATGCAAAATATAAAATGTGGCAGTTGTGACAAGTACGGTGCGAGCAGACCAAGGGGGTGCCTATAGGACCAAAGGAGGAGGTTTTAAATGCAAAGAGAAGCGAAAGGTAAATTCAACAAATACCTGCCAACTGTGTTTCCTAAGGATAGCTTTAACCATCCCAGAAAGTAAGATAACATCAGAAAAATATGCATGAGCACAAAGATCAGAACTTCTGTTCCCTTTTAGTGTCCAATTGCTGGGTTTAGGACTGACAGTAAATACATTCAGAAACTGCAGCTGATCCAACGTGTAAAATCACAGCTGTGACTTGTACCAGCTGGGAAAGCATATTCTGTCCTGTTCTGTTCTGTTCAGTTCACATTTCCTGGCACAGGTAATTCCTATCGTGACTCTGCGCTCTACAGCAGCACCATGAGTGGCAGAAGTGGAAGATTCTATTTATTGATTTATTTTTTAGAATGAATATTTTCTTATCTGCTTCACAGAATCAAAAAGCTGGAAAGAACCCCACAATCTCAGCAATTTACTCTCTCTAGTCCTTTCTCCTGTGAAAGCTCAGCCATGACTATGGCACTTTTGATAAATATTTATCCAGCCTCTTCCTGAAGGCCTCCAGCTGTGGAGTCCCTACGGCCTCCCCAGGAAGCCCTCATCCTTGCCATTAGATGGTTTTACCTCCTATTTAATCTGAATCTTCCTTGCTGAAGTTTAAGCCATTACTTTATCCTGGAGAGAAGATTGTTTTCTTCCTTTTCACAGCAACCTTTATAAGTCTCTCACATTAAGCAGAAGTTGAGGGAGACACAGCAAAGGCTGAAGCAGTTTCTGCCCATTTGGACAGTTCTCCTCACTGAAGGCAATTAAGTGTAAAGAGGTACTTTCTCTTTACTACAGGCATGTTGCTAACATGCAAGTAGGCTTTGTGCCATCTGAACAGATGCATATGTATGTAGGCAAGAAAAGGCCATGTCTGAGCATCAGGCATGAGAAAGGAATTGAAATTTAGACAGAAACAGGCTACTTCTAGTATCACAGTTTTACCAGAGTTGAGCGGAAATTCTTGTGGGTACCTCATCTTATCAAACCATGACATTTCCTTTTTTTCCCCTTCTGCATCATTCATCTCTTTGAAATCAGAGTTCAGTAAGTTATTGCCAGCAACCAGAAACCAGAGCTGGAGATGCAGCATGAAGTGGCACTAAAATTCCTGCAACAGGTGGGAGATGCCCATCTCCAGGCCCACCAGGCAGTGAAAAACCACCCAAAACCTCAGTCATCAACTGGCAGGAACTTCTTCCAGAGTACCAAAGTGCATGTACCTAGGGACATTTACCCCATTTGCTGCAAGTTCACAACCACAGCCAGCCTGCACCCACACTGGTGCAATGCTGAGCCCTTCTACCAACAGGCATCAGTGCCCACATCTCCGGCTGTCATTCTCAGGAAGATGGTAGTACTCCCTGACTATAATCAGGTCCCTCCAGCCTTACTTGCTACGAAAAACAGCAGCTCAGTCCTATTCCAAGAACTGTGAAGAGCTAACAAGGACCAAAGAGGCAGCAGGTGGTTCCAGCTGAGTTCATCACATCTTTGCCCAAAATAATCTGCTGGACAGCTGTGAGAAGGAGAATCTTATCTGGCTGAGAATCAGCATAAGCAGGGGAGATTGGATTTGGAGTCAGGCAGAGAGGCTGTCGTGGATTATTTATGGTTCTCAGTGGATGGACAACTTTCCTAAGTTAATAACCCTGCAGTCAGTGCTTTTTTTGGTACTTCAAGAGCAACAAAGCACATCTGGTCTTGCTTCTCAGGCTGGTAAGTACTGAATTGCTAGGGAGATAGTGTCCTTGATGCTAAGAGGACTTTTTATCTTATTTTGCAGTATATACCAATATAATCAAGAGGCAATACTGGGGAAAGAGGGTTTGTCTCTGCCAGAGACTGCTATATTATGAAGCTTTGAGGATGCTCTTTTCTACAGGGCTTTGCCAGAAGGAAATTGCTGTCTGTCAAACCTGCAGGTTTGTGTCGGAGCAGGACTACAGAGGGCAGAGAGAAATTCTAATTAAAATGTTTTTACATGCTGTCACACACACAGCTTTTCCTTTTGTAATCTCAGATTTCTGAGGTGGTTGCCCACTTTTGGTGTTTTCCTTGCATGTGTCTTCACAGTGTGGACCTTTAGCTATAATCACTCCTGAAAATAATTTTTATTCCTAAACTGTAGGAGGAGATAAAGGAGATTTTGAGTTTTAAAATCACTCCCAAGGGTCACAGCTAAAGTATTAAGGCTTCCCAGAGTTTGGTTTGTTGGTTGGATGGAGCACCCAGTGATTATCTACTGTGTTGGCTAAGCTGTTCCTATCACGTAACATTTCTGTACATTAAGCTGATCTATGTTGACATAAGTGGGATATTGGGGAGTACATACTGGGACTCCTGATACTTTACACAAAGCAGACATGGATAATTGAAAATGATGTTCCCTTCCACAAAGCACGGCAGGCCCCCTCATCATCCCTCTCTTTCTGTTCCTTCTTTATGGCTAAATTGAAAACAAGTGCACTGCTTGCCTCCTGCTGCTCTTCCCACTGTCTTTCTTTCATGCCACTGGCAGCAAAGCTGAATGTTGATGGATAATCAAATGGGAGATGCACATTATGCCTCTGCCATCAAACCACATCACACTGGCTGGGAGGTGGGTGGTCAAACAGGGCAAACCTGTCCCCTGATAAAACCCAGGTGAAGACCACTGGGAAACCCATCTTGTTCCTGAAGGCAGTGTCTGGATCCAGCGTCCCTTCCTTCTGGCTTCTAAACGCTTCTGCATTTGCATTTAGATAAAACAGTTCTCATTGCACACACTCAGTTAAGAAAGGAATCCCAAAAATCCCAGGTCAGTGGTCAGGGATGCAGGATGAGAACTAGGACCCCCATGGGGTGGTCACTCCAGTCCACTGGACCATCATGCACACCCACTAATTCCTATCCTCTGCTCAGTGACCAGAGTAACTGTGCTAAGACAGAGGGAGAGAAAAGCAGAAACACACAGCTCAGCACCAAGCTGCTCCCACCAGGTGCAGGGACAACCAGGGAAGCAGCCGTGTTGCTTGACACTGGGATTTCCCAGGGATGCTGTGAAGCTGGTACCATTTAAGTGCCATAATCTACAACATCAGCCCGGCCTTGGCTCTGCCCGGCACCTATCGATCCACAGCCTGGGCTCGGGGGAGCTGCAGTTCTCTTCCAAGACAGTTCTGTGCTGCATATTTTGACTGGAGGGTATGATTAACTCTGAATGTCAAAATGTACTGAGGGGTTGAGGAATAAACTCAGAGGAGATGAATGTAGTGAGACATGCTATTATTTAAAAATACCCTGAATGATTTATGCACCTTCTGCAGCCCTCATGCACCCCCTCACTAATGCTTATGCATTTATGAACTCCAGTTTTCAGCTGGCAGTGAGGTGTTTCTGCCTTGAGGAAGAGAAGAAAGATGCCTGACATTGAACTGAGACTCATAACCCACTATAAACCCAGCTCTGCATGTTCCTGGCCTTATTGCACACTTTGAGAACTTAGAGGTACCCAGCAAAATGATCAGGACACAGGTTTACAACAAACAGAAGGAAATATTTTTTCTCCCACTGTGCATAAGTGAGGGACTCTGCCATGGAATTATGGAGATCGATAGATAAATAAATTCATGGACAGATGAGACAAATTTATAGAAGACAGGACCAAATAATGGCTATTAAAGGGGATGATCAAGATGCAGTTTCTGCTTAGGAAGTCATCAAATTCTAGTTGCTATAACCTATAGCAAGAAGAAGAGAGTTGAATGCTTAGGGAAGTGCTGCTCTGCATGGTCCCCAGCTCACTCTCCTGTTTAAACATCATCTTTAAGAAAGGAGCTGGGGACAGAGGGATGACTGGTCTGATTCAGAATAGCTATTATTTAAGTTCCTCCCCAGCCTGGTCACTTCCCCTCAGGCAACATCCAGTCCTGACTCTGCCACAGCCAAAACCTGTGGCTTGAACCACAGTGAAGTCACCTGGCCCCAGTATCAGGGTGTGCATCACTACCAGAGAGAGGCTGCTCAGCAGCAGTGAGCATTAGCTTTGTTAGAAAAATAAATTATAGTATTAATTTTGGGGGGTTATAAAACCAGTTCATTCTGCAGATATAAACATTATAAAATAAAGCATAAAATAAATCATTAAAAATGGGAACACAGCGGGAGAAGAAAGGAAGTAAGGAGAAAGGAAAGGAGAGGTAATGAATCTGGAAGGACAGATAAGCAGCTGGAAGATGAAAGATGGAAATAAAATCAGAAAACAGACCTGCAGTGGAAGGAGAGTGTCACAGAAATAGACATTTGAGGAGCAAGCTCATTCGATGACTAAAGTCAGTGGATTTAATTTTGCCTGCAGATTTTCAGTTTAAACTTTTAAGGAAGTAATATTCTGGTGATTACAAGGTCTAACAACCTTCCAGAAACATCACCAGGTGGTTAACATATATATATATATATATATATATACACACATAATATGTAATTTTACTTATGTATACACATCCACACACACATATACTATTTGAATATATACACACACAGATGTAATTTTTTAGGACTCCAGAAGAAAGGAAGTTTTTGTGAAAAGCATCAATGTTTGCTGTTGTCAAAGAGGGAAAGCTACATGCGTTTCATCTGCTGTTATTTCCTAGCCATGCTGGAGGTATATCACTAACAAATGTTACCCAACAAAGCTTGGGAATGTGACAAGTGAGTGAAAGCTTTGCGAAAACACACTGAGCGATTTGTAAATTAATCTGAAATGAAACCAGTATGTCAAAAAGACCCATCCACAAGCACAACTAATTTTAAAATTCAATGCTACGTCACCAGTGATGGCAGTTTTTTGAAAGGCACAGTCGTGAGGAGAACGTGCCGCAGCCCCAGTTCCCTGCATACCGCTCCTGCCTGCACCTGGGCTGAAGCTCGGGTTGGAGAGAGGAAATTCTCGTGCCCACACTCTCTGGAAGTGCATAAAAGCCATTACTTTATAGAAGCAAGGCTTTCTCTGACCTTTAGGTAGTGCATATTGAAAATGGCAGATCATTATGCAGTAGCTGCAAGAAGTTGGAGTAAATGGGCTTTTTCCACTGTAAAAAAAANCCAATAAAAAAACCAAAAAACAGAACAAAAAAAACACTCCCAAAACAAACAAACAAACCCAAACCTGTCCTACAGCCAGGATGCATTTGAGTCCTTTCCTTGGTTCAAATCCTTCTCTGTGGAGTACTATAGCTCAGTGAATAAAATATGCCCCTCCTTCCTAATTCACTCCAAAGCAGAGATGATTAAAATTAACCATTTATCATAGTCCCCTCTGCACAGGGCCAACTGCTCTGAGCTGCAAGGAGAAGGTGTAGTATTGCTTAGCAAGGAAATTCCAGCAAGGACATGGCACAGTTTCTTAGGACCAAATCCAATTAAAACATTTCCATTTTCATCTCCTGACCACCTAAAGTAAAGCAGAGCGCATCTTGCTCCAGAGCACTTCAAAGCACTGTTTAATTGTATGAATATTTTAAATGTAACACAAGAGAGACAGATCCTCTGTTGCTCTCAATTAGCGCAGCTTCACAAAGTCAGAGAGATGCACACCAGTGAGGAGACTGGCCCCAAATGAGGTTTAAGGAAAAAAGACAAAGCAAAAACACGGTAATGCAGTACTGGAATTCAGCTTTTGCAGAACATTTAAATCTTTCTAGTGTTGCTCCTCTGAGTGATGCTCTACATAGTGCTAAAATTTACAAAGGTCTGATTTTAGCCATCACCCCTGCCTGGCAGGGCTAACCTTGCTGGTACATGGTGAGGACGCAGCCTCAGCAACCAAATCCTGCAGAGCTGAGCATCACTGTGTGCTGCTTTAGATTCCCTGGCTGTATGGGAATGTGGATACCCGCTAACATGAGATTAACCATTTCTGAAAGTCTTAATTCTCCAGGCTTTAGCAGAAAAGATAATTTAAATACCACTTGAAATTTGGTACTGAGTACTGTGTGTTGGAAGGCAGCCTCATCTTCAGCATGCTGGGTATGACTCTGGGGGTCTGTGCAGGGTTCCTGGTACAGTGGCTCTTGGAATTGTTTCATTTAGGAAAACAGAACAAAATCCACTCTGAAAAGAGCCTTCAGCTGACAAGTCCAGTGTTCAGAGCATCCTGAGTCTGAAAGGGCCAAGGAGAAAATGAAAAAAATACTTGTGTTTCCTTTTATGTGGAACAGTGCAGAATTTCAGGATCTCAACAGGAAAAACTACACTTCACAGGAAAACATTCAGTAGAGTTTAAGATATTTACATTCCCACAAGAGACCTATTTTGGATGACTAAACCCCCCACAGACAGAGTCCAATTATCTGGGGCTTTTCAAATCATTTCCATGGAACCCTGTTAAATTTTTATAGAATCCTCAAAATTCCCACTCTGGTGGATCCTCCGAGGTTTTGTCATTAAGGCAATTCCTGGAAGAGCGCTCTGCTTTTAGAGGGAGGAAGAAATAAAGCGTGAGTTGCATCCCCAAAGAGCCAAGATACACACGGAGCATATTCACAGGGGTTGCAAAAAGCAACCTGAAACTGTAAAAGCTGATGGCACTGCATCCCTGAGTTGCTCTTTAGAGAACTTTGCAAAGTCTTGTACTTGTATTGGTGATAATGAAAGTGATTAGCACAGTACGATTAAACTCCCTGTAGGACATTTTTTTTCCTTTTAAATTAAAGGTTGGAAGTTAGATTTATCCTCTTCCATAATGACTTTTGGATTATACTGTCTGAACTGCATGGTTTTAATTTGGTGTAAAAATATTCACCCATGAGAGAAGTCACAGAGGTTGGTGGTGTTATCAAGTCATAGAATTCAATCTAAGAATTTTTTTCACCACATTTTTTTCCTTATAGGTCTTTAAAGTAATACAGAAATGCTAGATTTATATGTTTCTTAGCCTCATGATGTTCAAACCATTATCAAGTACAACTGGTGTTTCTAAGGTTCAGCTCCCTCAGCCTCAGAAAAAGGTTGTGGAGTTAAACTGAGAATGGAAGGAAGAGACATTCGTATTTTAAACAAACAAACAAATTAAGGAAACCCACAAAACCAAAATCCACACACAGCCATCTCAGCTCTGAGTAATAGCTTTCTCAAGGTGAAAATGAAAATCATCACTCTAGGACTGGCCGCTTTGCCACAGGTGAAAGAGCCGGAGCTGGACAGGAGCCTGAGGTCCCCACACCGTGCAGCGCAAGGGAGCTCTTGGGTCAGGCTTGGCAGCTCCTAGCCCTCATCCTGCCAGCCAGGAGGGTGTTCTACCTGAAACCTTCACAGCAAAAGGGTTTCTAGGACAAATCCTTCTTCAGCATCAGGCTGGCAGCCCCTGAAGCCCCCACAGGGCACTTTTCTCCCGTGGAAAAGCGTTTTCCACCCACACAGCCCTGCTGCCTTCTCAAAGAGCTACTTGATAGCCACACTGTAGTGTCTGGATGCTGTAGGGCTTTAGCACATCCATCTTCCTAACAGTTCCACGTGTCACTGACAGAGTGGCCTATTTAGTTTCAAGGCCTTTGAAGAATTAGCGAGTGCCAAACCCACAGCGTTAAACAGACTCTCTGAAAGTTAATGGGTGAGAAACTGCATACATTAAATCCTGGGAGAATTGATCTGATGTCAGGTGAAGGAAATTTTTCCACAGACCCTCTCTTGGGGCAAACAGCTAGAAGGAAAGACCTCAGGCATCTCCCATTTCATATGTGGTAGATCTTTTTGATGCCCTTAACAGCTGAGCTCCCCTTGCAGTTGTGTCTCAAGGACTCCTGCTGCCATTAGACCAAAAGCAAAGCCCCAGAATGAGGCTGTAGCAGGGCAGAACACAACAGCTGCATCCCACAGGTACACACTCCATTTATGTTTCTTCCCATCCCAGACTAATTTTCTATGTATTGTCCTTCCAAGATACAGGCATTTATTTTTTTTAATATCCTGATTACAACACTCTTTAATGTTAAATTAAAATTCTGTCAAATTTCAGGATCAAATGGAATTTCAAAAATAAAATAAAATATCTCAGAGTGGCAAAATCCTCTCCCCTATCTTTAATATTAAGAACTGATCTATTTATCTAGGGTACAAAACTTGGGTGGCAAGGTCCAATATTTGCTCCTCAAGGAAGTGAGAAGTCTCTTGCTGGATAAATTCTGACTCTGAGTTTGAAAATAAGTCATTTACTCCCTAAATATTTGTGTAAAATTTCATCAGTGTGAAAATATTCTTTAGACATCACACTTCCCTAATACTGTTTCTTAGAGTTCAGCTTTTCTTTACTGTTATTCATCAAATCTGCCACTTTCTACTCTCTTGATTTCCACTGCACAATGTCTCTCCTAGGAGGCAATTATATATGCTTTTTTAATATTCTTAAATGTTATCATATGCCTCCGCAAAACACTTGTCAGACACCTTACAAAAATCTAAGGGATTGTTGTTTTGTTTGGAGTGCCTTTGCTTATAATAAATCAGATTAACAAGACTAACTAAGTGCAGTTTAACTCTCCCCACTGTGACTTGAGACTTTCCTGAACTACACGCGCTGCACTTTTCAAGCTGTGCCAGCTATTTTTACCCATTAACTGAAAATGAATTAGGGAAGAAGCTCTCCATAACACACTGTTTTTTCCTCAAATCGGCATGAGGGATGAGCACGGTTGTCTCAGCACACCATCTTCCCTTGTTAGATCAGCAAAAGGGACAGCCCAAAGCAGTGGGTCGAGGCAGTCTGGATGCTTGAATTCAGAGCGACTGTTCTCAAAGCTGCCCTCAATAAACACACCAAGTTCCTTCCTACCCTGTGTTTTGCCCCTGTGTTAGTTGCTGGCTGATGGCATCCTGGCAGGGCAGCTCAGAGACCTCCTCCCACCTGAGAGGCTCAGCCTGGGCAGCCTCACTCGCAGCCCCCCAGCCCTGTGCCATGGAGAGGAACACCAGCAATCCCAAGACACCTTCACCAGAGCACAAAACAGCTACTAAAAAGTGAGAACAGAGGTCTCTGTGTCACCCAAAAAGGGTGCTGGGAGAGTGGGGTTTGAACCCCCTCAGTCACATGTGGACTTGTCCCCAGGTCTTTGCCATCCCCAGCTGAGGTTCAGACCACAGCAGTAAGTGCAACCAAGAGGAGCACCTCTGCCTCCTCCTCTGGCGCCGGCCAGTTCCACCATTCAGGACCTGGGGCTGGAAGGAGAACCCAAACAGTGCAAGACAAGCACCCTAGGTTACGAGCTTAAGCCACCAGCAAGCAAAGGCTACAGAAACATCCCTCTCCAGCATTTCCTATTGGATCACCTAGGCAGGTCTCTGGCAGGCTGCAGACTGCTCTCAAAGGAATCCCTCTTCATCCATCCTCATCCACAGATAACAGGAGCTGCACAGAGCACCAAGGATCCCAGGCTGTCAACAGCAACCTTATTAACCCAGCAATTAAGGCTAAATTTGACCAGTCCTTTGCCAAGACACCACTTCCACACAGTGCAAGTTCCTTGATCACTGCATAGCTCAATTAACTTATACCACTCATTTCCTGAGTTTATTAAAAAAAAATAAATAAATCAATATACAGCTATCACTTCTCATCTGAGAAAATGAGCAGCAGCATTGCTGCATTTAATGTCCTGAGATGGAAAAGAGCAGAGAAACATCATAGGGAAGGTGCCATAAACATATTACCATCATATGGGCCTGGAGAGGCGTGGAAATGAAGTAGTAACAGCTAACAACTAGACCCTCATCACTTGAAAGGGGCTTAGATTTCATCCTGCCCCTTTCAGAGCATGATGCTCAGACAGAGGATACAAGAACACCTCTCCAGAAAGAGTTGCCTTTTAAACACAGGAAAAAATGTGCATTTGTAAGAAAGCAGATATACAAAACTTAGAGCTACTGTTTGCCAAACAAGCCACTCTCACTGAAATTCCTGATGGATTTGTGTTCCCAGGTGTCCTCTCAAAAAACATGTCACTGTCAGCAGGGGAGTGACTGGGAGGAGAATATACAATCTATATCCTAAATCAGAAGGATCCCAGCAAATGAGCTGGCCAGGGAACTGCACAAGTGAAATGGGGCATATGATGAAAACATATAAATCTGTCCTCCAGCAACCTTGATGACACAATTTCCAGACATCCTCTAAGAGAACTGGACATTTGGTTTCCAATTCTTTTTCATGGGTAATTCAAATTCATGAAGTGGACTGAAAACTTCAACCAAACTTTTATCACCTCACAATCTCAAACATTCATAGGGCTTTTGCAATATGAATCCTTGTGCTAACTGGTATGTCCATGGGCAGCTGAGCCAACTCTGGCCCTGGACCTCAGCTCAGAGATGCTCAGGTGATTCAGAAGTCAGTAAGTTCCTATGCAGAAAATCTCTCTAAGTCTATTAACCCCTCTGACCAATGACACGTGGAACGGTAATTTTAAGACAGGGCAATCCAAATGGCAGACACAGTTATAACAGATCCAGGCTGCCAGCTGATCTCTCCTCAACCTTCCCAAGGTCACAGCCCTGTGACATATCTTGTGCTTGGGTGGGAGATGCTGCAGATCCCCAGGACACTGCACTGAGCTACTGTCTGAGGCCACTCCAGCCCCACATCCCACTCCCGAGATGGCACAGAGCACTTCCATCCTTTTCACCTGAGGTGACAGAGTCCCTGTATGGATGGGAACCCACCACTCACCTCCTAAACTGCTTGGCTCCAAGTATGAAAAATAAGGATGAGAACAGAGCAACAGCAACTTTTTAATACATTTTTCCAATATAAAACTCACCACCTCATTTAAAACTGTCAGAGAAGCTTGCACCAGTGACAAAGTCTGTTCCTTTAGGCACAGTAACCCAGTGTAAAGGTTAACTTGGAAAAACTCACTGTACTAAATAAGCTTCCAAGGCTTTTCCTATGATCCTTGTCTCTCACCTGAGCTATTTCCTACTAATTGCTTAATAACAGCTCAGCCACCAGTGCTGTAATGGGTGCCATGCTTCCATAAATGCTCTGAGCTGAGCCTGGCCACAGGGAAGCTCACTGAGAACAGGTTAGACCAGCTGTTCTTTTGACCTATGCATTTTTTATTTTTTTAATATGCATTTGCAAATCTTATCTTTTCTACACATATGGCTCCTCTACAGAAAATGCTCTTTCTGCTAAGAGAACCTCCAGGGGCATAACATTAGCTGCAAGCAAGCAATGCAAATACTGAAATGCTTTATCACCATACAGAGTACAAACGCAAAAGCAATATTTGACCCAGAGATATCTTTCAAAATATTTAAATTTAGAAAAAAAAAAACCAACCAGCCAGGTGACTAAAGTCTTCTGTAGGTACAAGCAAATAACAAACAGTACAATTTAAATAGCAACTGCTTACAGACAAACTACAGCCAGTGAGACATGGTATTCAAAAACTTAATCACAAGTTGGGGCCATTTACCATATTTTCACATTTTTCCATTCTTCAGATAACCTGCACCCATTAGTAAGCCAGGCAGAAATCAAAGACAGGGAAGAACTGAGGCAGGTGTGCTATGGAAAAGTGGAGGCAGGAAGCTTTTGGGAGGTAAAGATCCTGCTGTGCTATTTGCACTTATCACAACAGAGAAACAAGTTTTCAAGGAAAAGTAACTTCTATACACGAACACAACGCTACTCATGCAGTCTTTCCCCAGGAGACTAAATTATTGCACTGCTCGGGAAAAAATAGATCAAGCTTAGTGCAAGCTAAGGAAATTCACAAAGCAGTTCGGAGCAGGAAGCGATTACTGCTGTGATGTGGACTGCTGGAATTCAGAGGCAGGCTCAGGGACAAGGGATGCAATAGCTGGATCATGTCAAAAGTACCGTAGATATTTAACACTTTCCTCTGAGCAGCCGTACAAGATGCTACTTCAACAATTCTCCCGAGAATTTTTTTATTAGGTTTTGGGCTGCCATGTGAATTCCAAGTAGGTTTTTCATGATAAGTTTCTGAGTTCGTATAAATGATGATTTGATTGAACCTATAAACTCATTTGAAACTGCTGAGTTTCACCCAATTACAAGGTAAACCAGTGTAAACTCCAAACAGTGCCTGAGCAGCTGAGTCAAAGCTAAGAATTTATAAAAGAGAGCAAACCTGAGGGAGTTTCCTGCAATTTCAGTTTCCTCATATTTCTGACACTGCAGAGATAAGTTTTGAGATATTCTTATAAATAGACAACTTTTCAAAAAATTATTTTAATATTATTTTAAATGTCTTAACATCCCTGAGTACTTTAGTGTCTTTTTGGTACCTCCTGTTACCCGTCTAGTTTTGCAGGAGACACTTCTGGGTCCCTTTGGAGTCTGGATCCTGCTGGGATTATGCCAACAGGGCCTCACACCTGCTGAGATCTGTCAGCTCAGTGGCACTGCTGCCCTGTCATTCTTGGGGGCTTTTGTCCCCACTGGAATTCCCTGTGTGTGGTTATTCAGAATGAACCATGCATTGACCATGCCACTTAGACATCTATGATTAATCGGAAAAAGGCAAGTTATCCATTCACAGGTGAGCACGGACACCACAAGCCTTTACGGAGTGAAACTCCTTCTACTCATTTTCTCTCATTACTCATTATTGTCCCACACACACACCCTCCCCATCTGAAATACAACACTGTGATCTTGCCAAGACCCACTTTGTGGGACTAACCTGCTTATTGGATGACCATTCCCAGGCACTGGATTATTATTGCTCTCTTCCCAGGCACTCTCCTTTTGTTGCAGTCATCATTATGTGCACAGGAGAAGTCCATAAACCTCAAAAAGAATCATCTTATGCTGAGGCTCCACGCAGCGCAGGATGCTGCCTAAGCAAACCTCTTCTCTTCAGTACACCTGTATTTATTTTTCTAAACCACTGAGGAGACTCCAACAAAATGCAAAACCCTCACAAGTGATTTTCTAAGATAAGCGAGTTGTCAGCTTTGCTGTTAACATCAGGTTTGACAATCTCAGGTACAGGCTGAGCTTTTGCTCTGCTTTTAGATTATTTCTGAAATCCATGAGAGGCCTGCCAGTGAGCTTGACTTTGATAGGTAGCAAGCCTGGGTCATCTTACCAGCAAGTTTTCACTTGGGTATCCTTTCTAGGATGAAACATCCCTATTTATCATGCAAGAAATGACATTTTTTGTTATTGCAGTATTGCCTGACTTGGTATGATCAGAGGAACAACTGAGGATACAAGCTACCTCTCATTTTATCTAGGGGGAAGAGTAAAGGAGAGATTCATTCTCTCATCAGCTTTTTTCTGATCTGCAGAGACAACACCTTGGCATTCCCCAAGGTGGGAAATGCAGAATTCCCTTTCCTCATGGAATAGAGATTGCATCATTACTGATGATTACTGAGGCTTTGGGGTTTTTTATCAGCCATACTCACTCTCCTGGCCGACAACTGTCTCATCTCTGGAGGGGCATCAAGATTGCTGCAACCCCTGGATAAAACTACATCAACAGGAATGAGGGATCTGCTCACATCCTTATCTTTCTGGGCAAGAAAGGGAAAAAATAAACCCTGGCCAGAGCAGGGACTTACCCCTCAGCTGCAACAGGAGAGATCCTGAGAGGCTCATCTTCCCAGGAACAGTACTCCCATCCTTCTTCCACTATGCTGGGTCAAGCAGCCTCAGCTGCTGCCCATCCACACAATACAGAGGGCACAGCTCAGTGCTGTGTCCTGGGAGGCAGCCCTGCATGTATTTTCACTTATGAAACACCATCTTGATGGGTGTGTCCTGCCCAAACCAGTGCTCTGCTCCAGGCCAGTGCAAACTGTGATTCCCTGTACCAAAATCTCTTCAAACCCCAACCTTCCCAATGCCTTATCATACCTTTCATGTTACACACTTTCCTCTTGGACCAAACTCTCTTAATCCATGTATCTCTCTTTTAGATCCTCCTATTCCACGACTTGGTCTCTCTTGTGATGGTCCAATCATTGGAAAAGCACAGCTGACCGCATTAAGGTAGTAGAAAACATTTTGAAGTTTATATCTTAAATAAAACTTCAGTTATATTAGTGATTTCTTGCTTAAACCTCTTGTGGCATCAGGGTATGAGAATATTGTTGATGCTGCCCTTCTCAGAAGAGAAACATATCCTGACTAATATATGTGTGTCTGCTCAGACATGTGCGCATCAGGGAGAGAATATCAACCAAATAAATAATGATGCTAATCCTTTCATTAATATTGAAAAATCAGAAAAGCTGTATGCATCTTCAGGGAATGCTTAAAGCAAGGTCTTAGAGTAGGGTACATCTGGAGTCCAGCTGTAAAATACCATAATGGTGCAAAATGCCAAAGGGAAAGGCAGCAGGTTGGACCTGGGAGTTCAGAGCACAGCACCAGCTCTGCAGAGCCTGCAGTGCCTTGTTAGTGGCAAGGAGCAGATCCAAACAAGGGTCTGCAGTCTGGATATTATTTATATTTTGCAAGCTGAAGCTGCCCCCTTAGTGGCCCTGCTCCCCAGATTCCCATACTCACAGGGAGATAGAAGGAGGTGTCCCCTGCAGCAGCAATGTTCTCCCACTCCCATGGGAAAGAGGTGCCTGTTCTTCTTCTGAGTTACAAATCACATAGACACTACCTGCTTGTCTAAGGCTTTCCAGAAAATCTCAAGGAAGGACTAAAGCTGAATCTAAAGCTGAATGATTGATTTCAACCCTGAACTGAAGGTGCTGAGTAAAGCACCTGGTCAGCAGGACCCTGTCTCGCGCTGCTGGAGAGGGTGGGTGGGTGATATTCTGAGTCTGCTGAAGTTATTGGCAAAAAGTCCCTGGCGACCAGGATTTCACTTTCCAAGCTTTGCTGGGAGTTTCATGCTAACAAGCAAGGCTGCTGGTCCTGCTGCCATGTCGCACAGCAACTTCTGGCTGAGGGGAAAGTCTATACTCTATGTTTGAGTCACTCTCCCACTTTGCCCTGCAAGGGGGAACACAAGGGATATTGGCTTCTTCCAGGCTTTGTGCAAGACTTGAAAAAGGAGAAGAGAAGGGATAAAGCTGTTCAGAGAGGTTTTCAACAGCCACTTACAGAACCAAGTGCTCACAGGGATTTGTGCAGCATCCTTGGACCATGGGAAAGATAAAAATTATCAATGGAGGGAATTAGAGGGAGTTTCTCTATTTTCTGACTTGACAAAGGCAAACACCATCCATGTTTAAGAAACATATTTCCTGACTGCAATCACATGAGTCAGAGGTTCATAAGCTTTTATTAGTGGTTCAGACATAAAATCTGAAGTATGTGATTGGTGAATGCCACAAAACCAAATGGCAAACATCCTCTCTTTCCAACAATGTGTGAGCACATAAAGCTAAATCAACCGTTTTGTGATTTTGGAAGTACAGTGGGTTGAAATATATTTCAAAGGAGCTAACATGGCCAAACTAATGCACCAGGATGTGTTAGGCGAATGCATTGTGTGTATGGCTGCAGAGCAAGGAATGGGGGTTTAGCTCAAAGGGAACCAACACCTCAGTTTTTCCTGCTGTGTTCCACAAATCCTCTTATTTAAACACAGGTGTAGTTTAGTACTTCTGTTTTCTGTTCCTAGCTATTTGGGTTGGGGCACTTGTCCCCTCATAGTGCAGCATGTGAATCACGCTGCATAATAAAAGCCTGCTGTAAAGAGCAAAAAAGTAGTTATTCAGTGATTTAGTCACGACCACTGGAAAAAAAGTTCGCTCTCTTATCTCTCCTCCCTTTTAGCCTCCAGATGTGGGCAGAAGGAAGACTCACTTGAAAAATACAGCAGCTCTTTGTGGGGTGAACTGATTGAAACAAACCTTACCTGCCTTTGCATATGTTTGAGTTTAAAATGGATGTGTATTTACACTAGATGGAATATTTACCAAAATGATTTTGAACATTTTTCACTTGCAGAAGTCAAGGAATTATATCTCTAATGCTGTTTGAAGGATTGGTGTATTTTTTGCAATGAGAAGCAACGCTTTGGCAAAACTAATTTTTCATGTAGTTAAAAAGTTGGCTATTTTGGGCAGAACAATTAGTATCACACAAATATTCAAATCAGTTCTGTCAGTTTCTCATTATTGATAAACACTAGAGTCTCAGTTTTTAAGACCTTTGCCACTTATTAAGAAGCTCAGGCATACAGCTCTGCATCATTAAAGCTCAGACTCACTTTCTAATGCAGTGGGAAAAAAATCCCAAGAGAAACCTGTTTCTGTCAACAGATACACCAGAGGAGAGGAAAAAGAGAAGGAGAACAAACACATTTAAAAGCTGAAATACCCACAACAAAGCCAGACTCCCAACTGGTATAATTTGCTGTACATCTCCAAAGCCAGTGGAACATCGTGGTGTCCCAGCAGCTGAGGGTTTGCCCACGCTGCCATGCTTATGCCACACAGCGACACAGTATTTCTTCTCTGGCAGCGACTCCATCTGTTGTGGTGTTACAGCATCTGAATATCCTGGGGTACTGCCAGAAAGGATGTTTTCATCTTTCTTTGGAGAAACAGCCATATTCCAGATGATCCTTGATCTACTAAGTGTTAGGAAGCCACACTGAGGTGTCCTCCGGAGACAGAGACCCACTGGGAAAGTGCTTTGTCAGCCTTTATCTGAAAAGGTGGCTTGAATTCTCCAATCCAGTTTTGACTGGCTCCAAATCCTCTCTTCTTGTGCTCATTTGAATGGGAGACTCACAGGGAAACCTTATGTGTTTATACCGTCCAAGTGTTTTCCTTTGCTGTAGGAATTTATGGTGGTAATAGCACCATAAATGCTTTTTTCTCAGCACCATTTATTACATATTATGTCAGACTTGTTATCTTAGTCTTCCAAAGGGAAGAGGTGCTTAATAGTACAGCACCAGCGTGGCAGCATTAGGGATGCTGGAATAATCTTTTTAATTGTTCTTAGAAGGGGTGGGCAGTGATTTCTTCTGAGTGATTTTCACTAGCTGAGCTCTTTGTTATTGCTTGGGTGTGGGTTATGAATATAACAGTTTTCACATGAGTGTACCTTCAGTTCAAACACAGTTCAAATACAATAAAATCTGCTTCCATAAAGAGGTGGAAGAATGCAGTTTTCAGTAGCATATTTATGAAGTACTGGCAAACCCTTATGCATGTTAATGCTTGATAAAAATACAGCTGACCCAGATGCAAAACACTGTGATGAGTTAAGGCATATGACAGGTGAAGAAAATATATCCAGTATTGCATGACATCCACCACCCCTGCAAATTCAGTTCACAAGCACAGGGAAGTGGGAGTCTGTGGTCCTCAACATATTGAAATTTGACCATCCTCTTTTTAAAAATGTTAATTTCACCTCAAAAAGGTTATCTTAGAAACCCCACAGAATATTCTGATTAGACATCTGCATATGGATTTTATCTTGTACTGTTGCCGAAGTCATTCTGTGGGAGACCATTGACGGGGGTCATTTATTTCATATTCACTTTTACAAATACAGTGAGAAAAATGGAAAATTAGATGCATTTTATGGCCTATATATTCTAAACCCCACAATTTCTTGTTATTTGACATATTAGTTTTCTTTATTCACTTTTGGTTATATATGTAACTTACACAAATACGAGCTTAGGAAAACACTTGCTGAAGCAACCAGATAATTGCGTATCCTTGACCATAAGCAGTCAAGAACACGAGCAATCACCAATCTTGCGTGACAGTTCTGTGATCACTTTAAATTCTGAGAGCTGTCTCTGCCACCAAAACAGCCATTTCTGTCCTGCTCTGCTTTGTTCTGTCCCATCACTGCATTTCAGTCAAACATCTCTACAGCCGCATGGCGAAACAGAGAAAGGAATTTGATCCAGATTCAAACTAACCTGATGAAAACCAGTAACTGGCTTATGCTGATGGTGGCTCTAAGTCTTTAAGGAAGGCATTATTCCATCTTGGAACAAAACCTTATAGGATCTTTCCAAACTTATTGTAGTAAAGCACTTTCCATGCCTGTAAGAATAAGATATTTCTATTTAAGCAGTAAATGCCAATCCTTCTGCAAAATCCGTTCTGGTCCCCAATTGTCATTGTTCCAAATTTCATATCACAGTACTGATTTTAGACCTCTGTGGCAAGTCTGATTTTGTGTGACCATGCACTGCTCCTCCAGATTCTCAGGGCTGGTGCTGGTTTCATTGGGGATGTGCAATCAGGCAGCAGCTGGCATGTGAATGTGAGGCTGTGCCCATCATCCATGGCACTCACTTGCGACTGCAGCCACCCTGGGATAAAATCCATGGATTTCATGGAGCTATACCAAGAAATGCCCTTAGCCCTGGAGCTTGGTGACAATACAAGTAGCCTGAGCTGCAAAAGCAAACAGAATTGGCAAGCAGTTAGGGGATGCTCTTTCAGACAGTTGTTTTTGCTACATTACCTCATTGCCATTTTTCTTCTCCACTAGACTGTGCTGTTATGATTCTCTCATATAGGGTCATCTCAGGTCTGCAGGATATAGCATTGGAAATGGAGAGAGTGGGATATTTTTAGGTCTACTGTAGGAAGATGTGAGTAACTATGGAAGTTTACAGTAAGGCTAAAGAATGGTATGAGGAGGAAACAAGAAAATAAAAGGATGTTGCTACATATCTCCCTTCCCTGAGCTTACCAGTAATAGCAAATTCAAATAATTAAGATAGGAAGATCTGGGAGCTAGGGGAAGATCTGGGGAATCTAACCCTACCATGCATGACCTACTGTGTCAGACACAGATGCCTCTACTTGTGACAGAGAGTGGTGCTGCTCCTGGGGATCCAGAAAGGATCCATCAAACGCAGACATCTGGGGGGAGATGGTGGAGCACCGTGGAATTCATCCTCTGTACTGCAATGAAGCCAACATTTGCCATTTGACTTCAGATTGTGGAAGAGTCATTGCATGAAACAATCGTGGGAATATGTAGCACCATCTGCCCTCACATCCCCAGCAGTCACTAGCAATTAGTTACACAGGTTGTGAAATTATTCTGTCTCAAATTCATACCTTCATGAACACAAGCAAGTTTTGTAGCCTCAGTGGTAGATCTGTTTAAGTCACTCCTCCCTGCACCCACTTTCTCATCCATTTGCTCTTTTTCTCTCCGCCCATAACTGCACACTCCTCTGGTGCTGACTGACCTGTAGAAAGCTGCCATATGCCACACTGGATGGATGGGTCAAACAACCAATGTCAGCAAAAACCCTTTGGGATATTTTTTTTAATTTTTTTTTGTGTGTTAGTTGTAACATATCCTAGTTTGCAGAAATCTGGTTTTGAAGGCAGACACAGATAATCATGAGCATCACTAAAAAAGGGAGGATGTCTGATAGGGCAGAACTGACTTCAGTCAGCTTTCCAGTTGAGACGAATGAGGATCTGTGCCTTGGTTTCATTCAAACTCCCTTCTCAGCACAGTGAATCCATAGAATAATCACCACCAGGTCAGCATGTATCATAGCACTACAACAAACACCATGTTCTGCCTGTGGTATGGCAGAGTTGGGGAGTACAGTGTTTCCTTGGGGCCAGTGAATAAGGCAGTACATGTTTATTGCTCCAGTGTCAAGTTTTCACTATGTTGCTTAATCAGTACTGCTTTACACTGCTGCAAGCAGGGAATGTGGTAATCTGGGTTGTCCTAGTGCTTTTGCTGCATTCCTGCTGCAGGGATACTGTACTGGTTATACGCAAAACTCTTCACCACAATGACAGCAAGAAACAAGGATTTAAATGCCTGATGGTATTTTCACAGTGTCACTGAGAGAACGTGCAAGAGCAAAAGCAGGTTAGTTCAATTTGTGTTATTTAGGAACTACTTGAAACACTGCTAAAGGACTGTGCGATGTAATTAGGCATGAGGTCAGAAGAGCTCCCAATACAATAAATAACTTAGTTTGGGAAACATCTTTTCCTGTTCATTAGGAAAAGCAAGTGTTAAGCAAGTAATCTGTCTCTTCAGTGCAATTTCAACACAATATATGTCATGACTTGTCTTACAAAATGAATTACAGGGCTTTCTGATAAGGCTTCATTTTACTAATAGTAAAGTGGCTCCATAAACCCAATAGAGCTTTGTTAAGATGGAAGCATATTGTAGCACTAATGAAGCATGAGTTCAGCCTAATTAACAGGATGGCAACAGCAATCATACAGCCTTTTCATTCACTTTTATACATTCTGTCAGAGTAACAAAGTTGTGTTCGACACTGCTGGAACCCTCTGGCTTTGCTCCCTATTTGCACGCCTGCTAATCCTGCTTCTTTGTTCAAATGGGCCCAGATCCAGCCAAATGCTGAACCCATATAATGATGGATAATAAGGCAGGGCCCCATGGCAATCGCACTGCTCAGCTGCCCACCTGCCAGCTCCCACTTCTCATATTTAACATCAAGCATGAGAGGTGATCCCTCACAACCAGCAGGGCCACTGAAAAAATTCCAGTTAAGCACATACTGAAGTGCTTTACTGGATTAGGGCCACAATTTCTATTGTAAGAGGAAGAGTCATGGGCAGAATCTATTTTCCTGAATAACCTGGTTTGGCCATGTTGGAAAACAACAGCATTTTCATTACCCACTTCACCACTCACCTGAATGAATAGGGAAGGCTCCTTGCTTCCAGCTGCTCTTTCATTTGGGCTTTTAAGCTGAGCCTCTATGGCCAGGGCAGACCATATCAGTGAATTATTTGTGTATGATGTGGGCATGATGGAGGAGATGCAACTAACTCTGTTTCATTAATTTTGACGTGTTCCAACCAAATCTCTCATTTGAAGTGCTGAAAATAAGCCTGCAGATGGAGAGCCACAGATCCTCTGCCTTGGCCTGGCTCCAGCTGGGGTAATTACATGCTGTCTGGCTGAATCCCCTCATATGGCTTCATACAGAAAAGTCACTCTCCACTTTTCCTCCTGAAATACTGCAATGTAGCGCAGCAGTCGCAGAGCAGCAACTCAGGAGTATCTACATTTCAGCAGTGGTGGGATCAGTCTCTCATGGACTAAATAAAGGCTGAATTCCTTCAGAAACCACCACAGCTCCCCTGGAGAAGATTTTCCTGCTTCAGGGTATGGCTCCTGGCCCATGAGAGCTTCCAGATGGCTCAAAATGTAGGTGTGCAGACAGGGCTGGTGAGATGGTTAGTGCAGAGGTACCCCCTACACAATACAATTTGGGGGAAAATTCATCTGCAATTCTGAAATAATGAAACCTGACTGCAGAAGATCACCTTTCCACTTCATTATAGACCATGGTATGGCCATACTGTCAGTCACTTGGGAAATCTTCTCCACATCAACTGCTCCAAAATCATTCAAGATCTACACAAGACTCAAGCTCACAGATTGACCATCTCCTGCCTTCAGAAGGAATTTGTCTTTCTTTAGTTGAAGTAAATCACACACTACATTTTTACATAGAGAAACTTTGTAAGCAGCATGAAAAGAGATGAAGGAAGCTGTGATGAAAGTCCCTGGTAAAACTACAGTCATTGAGGGCATCTAACAAGTTACCAGATTCTGCTCTTGTTTTAAAGTGTTCTTCAGAACCTGCTTTTTCATTTGATCACATATTTAAGTAAATCAGATGATTGCAGCAGAACTTATGCTTGAAGGATTTTATTCTACCAGTTACAATGTATGGCAACCTGAAAGGAGTAGGAAAGATAACCCACTGTTATTGGTGAAAAGTCGAGTAAAACAAAGTTCAGACAGAAAGGCTGGACAACTTCAGAGCCTGACAATGTGTAGGGAAGTCTCTCTCTTGATTAATGCATTTAAAGTATCACAGTGACTAGTGTTTTTAACTACAAGAAAGCTGGGTCAGAAGAAGAGGAGTGAGACATTTTGGCCATGAAGTGCCGTCTGTCAAGTCCTGTCCTTTGCTGGACTGATTCTTGCTCTACATTGCAATATTGCACCACATCAAAAAATTGGCTGCATGTTCCTTCTTTGCGGCGTTTCTGAATGGTTGTATTTTATCTGCACCTTTTCTGAAAGAAAAATTCCTGTGGCACTGAAGCTGTGGCACTTCACACGCTTTCTGCAAACATCAACATAACAGACACATCTCACTGATTTCATCAGACAAGCCAAATACTGGTTAAACCAAGGCACTAGATAACCCTCTTATTCCTAAAGGTTTGTAGAGGAATTCTTCCAGATTAGAGATACATGATGACAAAATAATAAATGCACTTCTGTCCCTTACTTGCATTAAACATAGTTTTTCAGTTCCCAGGAGGTTCTTTCCCTTCCATGGTTCTAATTTACCTAAAAAAGATGCAGTTCACTTGTACATAGTGAAAAATAATTCTCATGTACTAGTTTATCATTGAATAAGATTAAAATTTCATTCTCTGGCTATTTTTTCATTACTTTTATGGTCCAGCAGAAATACCTGCAGTGAAAACAAGATGAACGCCTCCAAAAGTATTCATTACTTAAAGCGTCAAAAACATGTGAAGAACAATTTCTTTCCAAGTGTTTCAGTTCATATTAATCTTCCAGGAGAGGAGCATGACAAGCTTTTACTAAGTATGGTGTGAAAGCAGAGTTCAGGAACACTCAGGACATTTTCAGTAGCAGGCCCTGATACACCATACATCTTTATTTGCAGATGTCTTCCCCCACATCTGGCTGACAAAAGAGTACTGGAGAAATCCAGAGAACACAAGAAACTGATTTGGGAACAGGATGTAACGATTCGTTACAATGAAGCCTTTTACAAATGGATGTCAAACCATTCTTGTTGATCTGAAAAAAATATTCAGCATAGGAAACCTCATTAGAAATTAAAAAGTTTGAGACAAAATGTGTGCATGCTCAAGACACAGACAAATAGTTACAAAATGGCTTTATTCTCCCAGGGAACACAGCACCATCAGCAACAAATATGCTGCTTGTCTGTATTTATATTCCAAACAGTCTTGTTTCCCGTAAATCATTGGTTCTACATTAGCCTGGGTTTTCTTCTTCTCCTTTTTATCTGAAATAAATCATATCCATTAACACATAATGGCATGGGACATGTTCCCATGCATAGGCAAAGGTGTTTCTCTCAAATGTGTCCAGATACCCCACTCCTGGGACATTTTGACTTATGTGACAGTGACGTTCTCAGAGCATCATTATCAACTCAGATGGAAAATAACTGGTTTTCTCAACAAATGCTGCCTGTGCAGAAGGAGTTGGCAGGTCCACGGCTGAGGAAAGAAGAATATGAGCTGTGGTGGATGCTATAAGGTCACGTGGTGTTAGCAGAGAGCACTGAAGCTGTAAGGAAAGGACAATGCCCGGCTGCTGGATCTGAGGACAGTCTCTGCCAACTGAGGATGAACTGTAAGGCATTTTGGGTGACATACTGCCTCTTCACAAGTCCTGGGAATAAGGACTTTATTGGCTCCAGGATTTCACCCTTGCCATTGAAAAGGTATTGATTTTCCTGTTTTACCTATTTCTTCCAGAAAATAAAGCACTTGCACACTCTCGTATTTGAAAATGAAATTTCGAAAAAAAAACCCCTCTCCTCCCCTTATTTAAAAAGGTACAGGATAAAAAACAAGGACTACTGAAAATACAACTAGAAAAAAACATGCAAGTAGAACTGGGAAAAGTTACTCAATTAATGTTATAATAAGAAGAGTTACAGCTCTAGACATAGATATACAGCTCAGCAGATGGTATATCACTGCAATTCACCAAACCTTTTTCTGGGACAGGTGCTCAGGTGCTGTGAGCTGGGGTTTCCCCATCTCTCCACTCAAGCAAGCAAGCCCTCTACTGAATTCCTCTCCTGCTTTATACTGACCCAGTCCCACTGGAGCCAGTAGACCACAGAGAGCAGTGAGCAGACAGCCTTCAAAAACGCTGGTTATCTCAGCTCTTTTGCTTTGAAACCAAATTTCAAGTGGGAAGCAGCCAGCGCAGACAGGAACAGGGGACAGTTGTTGCAAAGACAAACCTTGCTGCAGTCTGTGGGATGGAGCAAACTGACCCATCCCATCTCTCACCAGCAGCATGAACATGAGCTCCTGCAGGGAAAATGACAGAGGATAAGGCATTCAAGCTCTTTTTCAAAAAAAGGTATTTCCTTTTTCTGAATTTTGCTCTCTCTCTGTTTCAGGTTTCTGATGGAGGATTTTTCCCCTTTACCCACAGCTGGAAATAAGAAACCAAGGAGGAAAACCCTCATTGCCAATAAATGGCTCAAAGACTTCCCCAGCTAGCGACCAGCCAGGCAGGGGGATTACAGTAACCAGCCTCAACAGATTTGCATATTCAAAGACTGTAATTGAGGAATAAGCAGTAATGCCATTACGCAAATCCCCCAGCCCTGAGTGGCCAAAGCCAGAGCTCAGCATATGGTTCCCTTACCAAAATAAACCCTCCGATGAGGCAGCGCAGGGGCAAGTACAGCCAGCAGGGATTGCTAACAGGAGGAAAAGGCACTATAATTCATCAGTAACTAACTGTGCTCAGCCCTGAACTCCGGCAGCTGAGCCACCTCCTTCCCCACTCAATATTAGATATATTTGAGCTCACAGTGCTCTTCTGGGTCCATGGTGAGTTAGAGGGCAAAATTATTGCCTGCAACAGAAGAAAGGCCATAGAAGTATATCAATAAAACAACATTCTTTCATGTGCTACCAGTGAGCTAAGCAACCATTATCATGGTTCCTTTCTTATTTTTTTCTTAACCCTTTTCCACCTCCTCATCAGCAGAATTGAATTTGTATTTCATCTGGACGATAATTCTTCATCAACTCTACTTGTGAATTCATGCTTCAAGGTCAACAAAGGTTATGGAAAAGTGAGTAGTTCAACTGGCACATTTAAAAGCAATCTGTAATTACAAGAACCCTTTTTGTTTTTCTTTTTTGCTTAAAATATCTGAAATACAGCCATGCTTTCAGAAGGATTCTGTTCAAGTATGACACACGTTATTTTCCACAATATATGGCTAACACTGCACCAGCGACTCAGTTCACCTTGATTCATGAATAACTATCCCTCACTTCCTACTGTAAGTAAAATTCTAAACATATGGGAGAGAATTTATAGTGAATTAGGGTTGTACATTATCACCATGATTAGCTGCATTTGTTACCCAGCAGATGTCTGGGTAGTAAAAATCCCCCAGGAGTACAGTATCCTGGAGTTTCCCAATTCCTTGATAACTGGTCCAAGAATTTCTCAGTCCTGCTGTGCTCTGATCCTGGTGGCCCAGAGCAGATGCTCACTGTCTACCCATCTTCTGCAGCACTAATCCCACTCTCCCCATGCTCCCAGCAGGGTATCGTGCTTCCCCTGCTTTTCTCTCTCCTGTTATCTTCCCCAAAAAGCTTTCCCAGTGACATTCACCATTTCTCACAACATCAAAACACTTTGACAAGCTGAGCCAAACACCTCCCTGGTGTTGTATCACTGATTGCCACTGGAGTTCCAAATTTGATGACTGATCTGGCTTTAACTATTTATGATACTGGTGATGAGCATCAAGATGATGCTTGTAAGATTCCTCAGCCTGTGTCTGGCACCTCTTTTCCTGGGCACCTCATGACCCCACAGCAAGGGACAAGCTCTGTTCCAAGAAAACACCTGAAGAGAGACACAGTGAATAACTGGCATGAAACTAAAGCCCACAGAGATCAAGTGACTAGTCTCAAAACATGGAAGACATACAGTACTGCCTTGAGAGCTTTCACACAAGATTATCTTTCCCACTGCACTGTTTTATCCATCCCAGGGATGCCTTACTTTTGCCAGCTCAGCTCTTCCAGCAGAGATAAAAAAGTGTCACTGCCTTCTCCAGAAGGCTCTTGCTTCTAGAGGCTAAGACAGCATGGATGCTCCCATCCATAGAAGGATATTTTTGTCTTCCATCACATCTTTGCAGGCTGCTGTCACTGACCACTTTGCCAAGTGATCTTTGGACACAAGCCCAGGCTCTGCTGTGGTTGGAGGCCATTCTGTGGGACCAGGGGGGTCACATGTAGTGTGACTTAGACCTAACCAGATATCTGCCTGCCCTAGAGCTGAGCTCTAAGGCAGGCACATCGCAGGTACATCTCAGCTTCTCAACACTTCCTACTTTCCTTCTGAGTCCCAAGGGATTGGGTTTTTAACTCTAACAGCAATGATCTTGAACTACCATATCCCAGACATCAGGCTATGGTTCAAGATCATGAGCACTGCCTCATTTCTTCTGGCTGTCAAAGCTTTGAAGAAGAAAACAAGTGCTGTCAAATACCATCTCAATTCCTGTCTCAACACCCTGAAAATATTCCTCCAACCTCTTCTCTCCAACCAGCACCAGCAAGCCCTTGTCACGTTATTAGTCTTATGTCATTATGCTATTATGTCTTCAGCCTGGAATATCAGATTAAGAACTCTCTTTAAATTGGTAAAAAGGCTACAAATACTAATCCATCCTTTTCACAGAAACTGGCTTTTTTTGCATAGTAAGAAAATTAAAGTCTAAATGTAGTTAATGTCAATTCACTGTTTACTTAACAGTTATTGTTCACGGACTCCAAAACAATGTGGGGTGTAACTCACAGGGTAACACCAACATCTAGTTCAGCCTCTCCAGAGCAGAATCATGGTCAAGAGCCACGTTTTCAATCCACTGCATTCAGAGATATCTGATTTTGAACTAAATGCTATGCAAAGGTGCTGCAACCCAACCGAACCAATTCACAGGGCCAAAATTTTCAAGGCTCTGATTACATAAACAAAAATACATAAAAAATACATATTTGTGTGTTGTGCATGTACCCTTTTTTAAACTGTTACCTGGCAAACTCTGTCTGTTTCAAGGAATTAAGAGCCATAAGGTGAGCAAAGCATGAGGCTTGCTTTATTGAACAGCCATTAGCCAAACAAGAAACTTCACCGTAATATCAATTTTGCCGCTACAAGATATTGGCCTTGAACAAAATTAATGCATATGCACACATTTGCTATGCAGTCATAAATTTTACTAATGCAACTTTATGAGCCTCTTAAATGGGAACCATTGCAAAAAAAAATAAAATTAGTAACAGGAAAAGCAGGGTAAAGTTCAACAGCAATATTTCATGAAGAAGACAAGGAAAGAAGACAAATGACTCAACCTCCTTGGTTCTCTCCTCTCCCCTCTCCGTTACATGAGGAAAACACACACATATCTGTGTTATTGCTGGAAGTGTGGGAGCTTGGCAGGATGGCAGATCAGAAGGATTTTTCAATACAAGCAGAGATTCGTCTGTCACTACAGCAGAATTTACAGCAAAATTTTTCAACAGGGACCAGATTCCCCATCATTTCCTGGGACAGACAGACTAACTAGCATTTTTCTAGTTACTCTTTTTACCATGCATAATTCCCTCTTTTCGCGCCCCTCCAGGGGGACACCTGCTGTTGTGGATTCTCACCATGTGCTGGGGGACACCACAGCACACAGCACACTGTATATACGCTCAAAATAAGCTGGAAAAAGACAGCAATATTGTTACGAATAGCAGGATTTGACATTTTTCTTAAAGCACCAGCAAACTGAACTGCATATTCCTACCCAAGGAGCTCACCCATTTATTTTCACCCTTAATAAATGGAATCAGTTTTCAACCCTCTGGTTACAGAGACTGGCAGGGAAATGTGACTTCCACAAAGCCCAACATGAAAGTAAAAGGGACGTGTCTTCATAACCCTGCCATTTTCAGGGTGGTCTCATGATGTTTTGGGGGTGATGAGAGGAAGGGCCAGGTCACATTTCCTCAAGTGCTGTCAGCCTCTCCAGTGGGACAAGAACTCAGTCCTCAGGGGATTTTTTCTTTAGCTGAGGCCAAAGCATCAATGTCTGGCAGAAAATGCCCTCTTTTTACTGAGGAAGTCTGGTTAACTTCAAGAAAAGGCAAGATCTGAGCCTGCACTGTATGTCCAGAGACCTGCTTAGTGCCTCAGAGGAATATTCCAAAATCCTCAGATCCAGGGTGTGGGAGGGCAGGGAGAAGCAGCATTGGGGCTGGGTAATTCCTGCCACAAAGCTCTTAATTTCAAAAATCCTCCAGCCTCAGCAGCAGCCGTGTCTCCAGACACCCACATCAACCCTAAACTGTACTGAGCCATGTGGAAAACTTCCCTGTCCCAGAAGAGAGCTCTGCTTATATCCCTGCATCCACTTCCACTCCAGCAGGTCCAGCAGTACCTTGTGGTTCCATGCACAAGCCAACCACAGTTGCCTTCACCTGCTGAGGTTATCCAGGACCATGACCTAGCCTTCCCTGAAAACCTGTCTATTGCTGTTGGGAAGGTTTAGATATACTGTTGCTTTTGGAAGAGTTTCATGGCCCTCCTACACACAGTTTGTACTATATTGAAGAACATAAATAAAATCAAAGGGAACTTACTCATGGGAGGATTTTGGCTGCTGACAGCCCATTTCTTCCTTGTTTGAAGATTTTGCTCCAGTATCTAAGTGAAAATCATAGATTTATGTAACAGCCTGCAAGATATTGAGTGGTCCACAGTCTCAGAAGACAACCAAAGAAGCCAAGCTTGTTGGAAAACTACTAGCAGAGCAGCACTTTACAGGATACAGTGTTCTTTCCTGAAAAGATAGCAAAATAAAACTAAAGAAAGTATTTCATCATCCTATTTTTCTTCCACAGGCACTTGCCTTGTCCCAAAGTGCACACCGACACAACTGACCTTTCCTTTCAATAGGAGCACACTGCTATGGACAGGGTACTGCCTCCTTTCTCTTCTTCCATGTGCAGATTCAATAGGATGGACACAGGAGCACCTCACAGGGCAGTACAAGGCCCTGAGATCCAGTATTTTGCTTGTGACTCATTTGTGCAAAAGGCAGAGCCATTAACCAGAGCTGGATACGAAATAAAGAATTTATTCAACCGGTACAATTGATGGCTGTGAGTGATACAGTCAAAGCAGCACAGAGCTCATGGGGCTGGGTCTTGGTTGCCAATACAGCATGAAGTGTAGGAGCTTTCTTCTACCTTCAGACTCAGTGACTCTATTCAGCAGATAGAAGCACAGCAGCTGCTCCCTCTTCTAGCACAGCGATGACCCAGACGAGATCTATATATCTGATATAGGCAGCTTCATGACCGAGGAATGCTGTGCCAGAATGTTTAGGATTTTTTGGCATGAGCCTGGTCCCACTTAGCATTTTTATGAATGTTCCTGCTCCTGGATTCATGCTGTAATGTAAAAATCGAAAGGGCATGTCTACCTGTAAGCTTCTGGATTTGATGGGTACAAGAGAAAAACCTGAAATTGATGCAAACCCATGCTACCATCTCCAAAACTGAAACCAATGCTAAACTGCGACTCACAGTCCCTCCCAAGGGGACCTGTGATGGTTTGCAGCATGACTTACCACATGTGAGTACCCGAGCTTGGAGCTGGTGGTCCAGCCCTGCAGGGAGCACTCGGCACTCCTATCCTGACCAAAACTCCAAAAGCAACACATTAAAGGTTATGAAGCAGAGAGGAGGAAATCAAGATCTCACAATACTATGTTTTCATGTCATTGCTCATTGAGAATATATGCCCTCTGCAATCTCTGATGCTGGATTACCTTAAGTGATAGACTCAGCTCTACCTGTGTTTTAACACCTGGCATTTTAAGACAACAAGATTTTGCAATTAACAACTCCAAAGCAGCAAAATAAACTCATACAGAGATCCTAAGCAGACTGATTGCCTGTTCATAGGTTACTATAAATACTTATCTATAGTACTGACCTAAAAGGGACAGTAGTTGCATAAACACGTAAGTGAAACAGACACCAAAATATTATCCATGACCTTGTTAAAACAGCTGATATGGCAAAACTCAGTCATGAAATAACCTATAAAATTAAATACTATGATTAGTGTCAGGAGCTAATCTCTCAGAAGCCCAGACAATGTTATGCAAAGGAGCTTTTAAAAGAAATCCAACAAACTTGTCTTTCATTATCTTCTGCCATCTTATTATTTCACAACTCAGAAATCCATTAGCAATTCTGCCAAGAACTAGATAGGCTGCTTAGTTATCTAACACTGAGACACTTGCATCCTATGGCTATCTTGATGTCCCTGGGAAAAAAAAAACAACAGGAAAAGCAATAGACTAATAAATTATTATAACCGTTTCATTAAAACTTAGGATGCTGTAATTTTCAAGTTTATTTGGTGTTATATTTAAATGAACCAAAAGGCAACATCGTACAATAACATTATAAAATAAAATTATTACATAGTACATTAACCAAAGCCCCATTTAAAAAAAAAAATCCTAAAAAGTCATCTGGGGACATATCCTCCACTTGCTCTTCTGCACACATGATTTATTAAGCTCATTTCAAGCTGCACTCTTTTTTTAGGAAAAGCAAATGGGATTTGCCCCCAAAATGGAGCATCTTTTCTTATAGTTCTTGCAGTTTCATTTTCTCATGTGTAATATATCAAGTTTATAAGGCATAAATACAAAAAACAGTTCAATATGCTCATCATTATTTTAATTAAGTAATACAATCTAGGACACTTTTTTCAATCACACCAAGGATTACAATGTACCTATAGCTTTAATTTTAATTTTTTTATACAAAAGTCTATCATATAGTATACAGTGTATTCTAGTTGGTAACTGGTTCACAAGGTTGATCACAATATTCTTGCAGGTTAGTATGTCAGGATTTCACCCAGTTTGTGCACTCTGTTCTGAGCCACAGGGTCCCTCCTTCCCCAGCTGCTCTCCTCCAGCAGCAGCATCCCATCGCTCCATCTCCTCGCCTATTTTAAGAAGGGCTCTGTGCCAGATGCAAACTCCACTGGGAACGGCTAGGGATGCACATCCCAGTGGGGCCAAGCAGCTGCCTGCAGGGGCAGCCAGGGAGTGGAGGAGACGGCGAGGCAGCAGCTCACAGAGGTATTTGCAGAGCAGGGAGGCAGGGAGCTGGGCTCTGCTCTCCCAGTTTCCCTCAGACTCCTGGCACCATGGAAATGCTCCCAGAGGCTGTGGGAGAATCCACAACAAACCACAGTCTGTTGTGTGAGGAAACCACTGCCCCCATGGAGGTGGGTGCCACTGGCTGCTTGCGCAAAGTAACGATGGGCAAAAGCACCTCAATAAATTAGGGGCAACATGGATGCTTGGGATGCCGAGTGGTTGGGTTGGGACAGCTTCATGTCACCCCCAGCTCCGTAACCTGCAAAACCCTTCCCAGGATTCTGGATATCTCTAATGCAAAGACTTACCCAGTGCCAACTGGATGAGCTGCACAGACAAAAAAAAATCCCTGCACAGACAAACCCTGTGATCAGCAACATCTTCTGCACCCTTCTCATATCTCCCCTTAGACAGTCAGATATTTTCTAAAGTCAGATTATTAAGATGCCCTGGAGAAAGCATTGCTGATTTGGGGCTGGGGGCAGCAGAGTCAGACCACTCATGCCTAGTGCAAGAAGGCAGGGGGTCTGCCCAGTGTCCGTCCCCTCTCAGTCTGCCCCTCCGAGAGGCTTGTCACTGCCCATGTGGGCAGATGGGGCTCTGACACTGTGCCACCCCACCTACCATGCTGCTCCTTCCAACAGCATCCCGTGCTGCTATCACCAGCCAAGAAGGGATGTCAAAGGGCTTTCTGACATTACTTGGAACCAGGAATAGAGATTTTTATATATACAATCAACCGAAATTGTGCATAAGGTAAACTGCAGTGTCCCCCAGAGCATTTTCACATGTCTAATATTAGAAATCTTGCTGGCAGCTCTGAATTGTCCCCACAGGTTTCTCTACCTGTCTATATTTACTACATACAGATCCTGAGCTCCTGTGCTCAGGTGCTCTGAATCATACCATAACCAAAGGCAGCCTAAAATAGACAGTGTGAATTGCTCCCTCCCTGCTGTGACTCCATCCTGCAGCATCTGGGAGGAAAGAGAAATTATCTTGGTACTAAGAATGGGCCAAAGCTACAGAATTTGGGTCAGGACTCAGACCAGGTGGGCACAGATTTTGTCTGGGGGATTACTCTTGTTCTCTATTTGCTGACAGGACACCTGACCCTGTGCTTACATTTATTTTTCTGATAGATCAACAGTCCCAGGGATCACCTATCCCTAAATAAAACACAGCACGAGAGCAGCACATAAACAGGTCTCCAGCTGTAGGAAAGAACTGACACATCTAAAGTCACAACAAAGCCTTTGCCTCCCACACACCCTTCCTCAATACTTTTTTTAAACCAGTCAGAAACAAACAGTGAGCGCAGCACATCCCAGAGAGACAGAGGAAGGAACATCCAATGCTTTCCTAGCTGCTGTGTCATCGTGTAGGGAGGCTGCTTCTGAAGGAACCAAATTACCCTACACAGAAAGAGCATTCACTAAAAGAATTTCCTTTCTCTTAGAGGACCAGCAAGATCACATTATTTCCTGAAAATACTTCCCCCCCCCCATCTATACTTGACAGAACAGTAATGCTGTCTGGGTATTTGCTTTCACTAACCATGACAGACAATTTCTGTCCTAGCTTGAGAATTCCATCAAACCTGCTATTTGCATTTGGGTTAAAGCATCAAATGGACATTTTCCATGGGATACAGACTGCTTGCTGTCCAGTCAAGTCAACCAGTATTCTTAAGTACATTAGCAAGAGGGAAGCAAAAGATCTCCCCTAATGCATTGCATCAACAGCAAGTTTCTACTAGTGCTGAAAAATTGTGCCCTTAATATAAGTGCTCAGTAACCACCAGCCCTGCTGCTTGAGGAGCACTCGGAATTGTATAGAAGGCTTGCGGGAAGAGAACCTCCATTAGTACCCATTATGCTGTGATTTATGTTATGGGCTTAAAATAGCAAAAAATTAAACAGTTCTATTTAATCTACAGTCTAAAAAAAGGCACAAAGACTTCAAGAAAAAAATTATAACTGTTCGGATTACATTTCCAAGAACTTTAACAGAGCGTTGCTGTGATTTGCCAGCTTTGCGTGCTGGCAGGAGTGAAATTGAGACAATTTCACTGTCTGCAGAGGTAAAGAATACCGTTTTGGCAAGGCAAGCTTGCCAGCTCTATGCAAATGTTATTCAACAGAAGCAACTGAAACCTCTTGTGATTGCTTTAAAACATAATCTTTTTGGTCTGCAGCACATTGCACTTATCTAAGTACTCAGTGATGATAGAGTGGGTCTTAGGGCAAGACCAAATACAAAGAGCCCTTTTTAATCTGAACATAGGAATGAACTCTGTTCACAGCTACACAGTCTGCTTTCAATCAAATGATCATGAAATACATAAATACTATAAAATAAATACATTCAGAGTTTTCTACATTGTAGAGAGCTTTAAGACTTTCCTAGCTCCCCGATGCAATGCATATAGAACATTCCCTTCTATACAGTGCTACCTCCATGTACTCACACCTCCAATAAATACAGCATAGCTCAGATAACCTTCCTCTTTTGCCTGGATTCTCATCAGTCTCTCATACTGTAAAACACTATATCGCTTCTTTAGGAAAAAAAATATTGCACTTTTAAAAATGCATAAAAATTGAACCCAGTTCCCATTAACTTCACCACACAGTCTGTTATTTAAAATAAGACTTTTCCAAAAATGTTTCTCTAGTTGTTTTGTGTTCTGCCTTCATTTACAGCACTTTGCAACAGGGTATCCTCAGAACATTATTCCTTAGCAAATTCCTTACAGTTTTGCCATCAGACATTTGACACACAGCGTGAGCTATCTGAGATACACGTGGCTGGGAGTCACAGGTCTATCCACAGGTTCAGGATTTCATTGTGCAAATGGGAACTACAATGACCAGAATAACAGTACAAGCTGCTGCTGCGATCAGGGCAGCGATCTTGCAAACCTTTGCTCTTCTGAACTCGGCTTCCTTCCGTTTTAATAAGGAATCATAGCCAGGAGTGTAAATGTCTTCCATCCAGTACTCTAAGTTGTTTGGGTTTAAAGATTCTTGAGTCTAAAAATTAAAAGGAAAAAATTGTTAATGAACTGGGATCTATCATTAATAAAATAAAGAAAGAAGCAGATGTGCCTGAAAGTCTCCCAACTGCATCTGGATCTTATGTGAGGATAAAGTGGTTTATTGTCACTTCTCACATCCCTTCAACTCCTGGTCCCAATTCCATAAAGCTGACAAAAGTGGTAGCAAAATACTGCAAAAAATAAACTCCTCCAACAGTAAGATTCTGCTGCAAAATCCCTCACATACCTCTCATTTGCCGGAAACTTCATCATCTTGGATGGCATTTAAACAAAATCTCTTTAATCTTCTAGACAGCAGAGATGTCAGCAAGTACCGGCCTGTTACTGTTAATAATTTTTAAATTATTAAAGCTCAGCTGATGGGAAGAGTTCTTAACATATGCTCCTCATGCACTATATTTTTGAAGACAACCCTAATTTTGCTGCCATGACTTGCTTGTGAGGTGTGATTTCCCAGCCCCATCCAGCACCCGGCCCTGCAGGAGGGGCAATTTGCAGACCTCTCCCTGGAATGGCAGTCCCTTGGGACACCAGCCCTTTGTTCCAGCCTGGCACTACAAAATCACAGGCAGTGAGTGTTGAGCACTTCACAGAGTGGGATTCCAAGGGAATTTCCATGAAGACTTTGCCCTCCCATTCCACACAGGTGACAAAAAAAGGAAAAAAAAAAAATTAAAGGGAATCTCACTGGTCACAAAAGTTAAAGGCAACTTGGAGAATTTTATCAGTATCTCCACCTGAATTCTTTAGTGTTATATTCCTAAATATTTATGAGCTCTTCAAGCTTTGCATTTTCACCTTGCTTGGTTTTTCCCCTTTAATGTTTGTGTTAGAGGAAAATGGGGAGAAAATTGAGGAAACCCAAACACTAGGCATTATATTGCACTTACCAGCAGAACGGAATAAAGTAAAAAGAACATTTTGAAAAATGACAGTATTTCCTCAAAGCTGTCTCCTGTGTCTGGGGCTCCAAAAGACTATTTCTTTTAAAAAAATAAAAAAGATTCCACATAAAAATGTTACAGTGAGAATACCCTAGCACACACCATTTCTGTGCATCTAACAGTCTGGATCCAAACCTTGTCGGACCCTGCAAAGAAACTCCAGCTGACTTGAGAGGGATTTGAGTAAGCCTTTAATTGACTAATTCAGATTTTGTGGCCATAGCTACTGGCTGAAACTTTGCTTTGCCTGATAGTAGTGTTTGCTTTATGTACAGAATTACTGGAAGTGATTTTACAGCTACCCCAGAAATAAAAAATGAAAACTGAGCAATGGTTTTATTATAATTTAATGGAGAGCTCTACGATAGTGTTAATACGCTGAAACAGAGACCATCAGCCACATCTGCAATTGTACCATTTGGGCTCCAAATGACCTATTTCAGCCTTCTGACAAAAAATCAGCAATCTCATCTCTGAAGGCGCCAGAAAACAGCCTGACAATGTTTCATCCCAGTGGATCATCATACACAGAGCACAGTGATGAATCTCACACACAGACCACACCTGGGACAAGCTTTGGCCTGACTAGTTTTGCAATTTCTTTTTCTGGAGGAAAAGCCAGCAGACTGTCAAGCTCTCAGAGAAATTTTAAGTAAACAAAGGTAGAAAAACCCCAAAAATAGCAATGCTGTACTTCAAGGAAATTGCAGTTTTGGACCCCTTTGCCTTGGCATTGACCTTTTAACTGCTTCAGAAGGAAGATGCATTATTAAAAAGGCCCATTACTGTTAATCAGCTTCCTTTCCCATTTCATTGCCAGACATAGGAATGTTCATTAAGGCATAATGTATTTACTTTCAGTTCTAATAAACTTAATCACTGGGAAAAAAAAACCACTCATCAGTCTGTGTCTATTTTTCAAGTTTGTCAGTAAGCTCCATTAAAAAGTCTAGACATGGGCTTTGCGGGGTAGATGCAATTCTGACAGTCTTTTTGGAAGGAGAGAATCAAACGTTCTATCACCTTTATCCTAAAGATAAATGATGGCAATAAGCCGATTTCTCTGGTTTGCTCACAGTCATGCAGGGCTGCTTAGAGAGAACAAAACAGCCTATGAGGAGCAGATGGAGAACACTTCTCCCAGAGGAGCTTTGCTCCCAAATATCACCTCCCTTATTGCCTTGCACAGCAGGTAAGGCATTCTTTGTGACTGTCTGCTGCAGATGAACTTCTTCCAGCTTATTCCTACTCTAGCATGCAGTCTGCAATACCAGGGTTAGGAATTTAATAAGACCTCTAAAGCTTTTAAGAGCCAAAAAGCAGCAGGCAGCTGAGGCAAAATGCAGCCTGGTCCCTGTGCTGCTTGATTTCTCTCCGAGCACATTTTAGCCACAGCAAGGACCAGGGGCTGGCAATGACAGGGAAGTCTGCATGAGCCAAGCAAGGAGGTGAATTTATTGTACACAAACTCCTGCACAAACACTCATGGGAGTTGCACAGTGTGGGTAATGATGTTAACTCCAAACCAGCCAACTCCAAGTCCTGGGGCATAGCATGGGTCCCAAGACTTGGTCTATCCAAGTCTTTCTCACAGTACCTTGATGCTTTCCTAGGGCTAAGTCTGATGGGTTTGGAGTTGGGTGAGGTACCTCAGCACTGAGTCATCAAGGGCTGGCACGGAGCAGCAAATCTCAGGCTCTTGCATGCCACTTTCCCTGGCAGACAAGCTGTGGAGACAAGCAGGCTCTCTACTTGAGCATGGCTGCACCCCAGAGACCACTGGACACCGAGCTGCTGCAGGGCTGACACACCCAGAACTGCAGGTCAGGGCACCCCACCTGCTGCCAAGCCTGTAGCTAACTGGGGCAGCCTGCTCTGCTCTGGGACACACACACATGTGCAAGGAGCCCAAAATGCCTGAGGTCAGCACCAGATTCCCCACTGGTTCTACATTCTACTGCCAAAATGATACACAGTGATCTGTGCATCAGAGTGGATTTCATTATGTAACACATTTTCAAGACCAAATAATGCAACATTTCTTTGGTCTTTACACATTTGGATATCATTCCTCAGGATTCCCCTTTAAACCTCCACTCAGGTATCTTCCTTCCTAGGAGATATCTTGTGTTTATCAGACTAGACAGGGTATCCAATGCAGGCGCTCATTTTATATCCGGTTTGTGATTTCAAATACAACACGGTTTGGGAAAATTTAGATCCAAAATTTGAATTTGTCTCCCAGTAAGTTGCTCTAATTGTTGCACAAGAGCCTGCACACTTACAAACTGAACCAAAATGCAAACAAGACACAGCATTAGTTGACTGGTTGATTTCCAACAGCTTCTTCAAAGTTGCAACAGTGATATGTTTCAAAATCAGTCATGGGATTGAACATCTTCTACAAGTATTTTATGTCTCATATTCCTAGTAAAATGGAAAAAAACTAACACTTCAATTCTCTGTGAATAATTCAGATAGAACATAGACAGAAGAAAATGCAGCATTTCCAGCTCCTGCACCATTCTGCCTTGCTGCAGTTACGGGCTGATTCACCTCTGCACTCCTTTACATCCCAAATTTTCTTTGGAGCTACTAAAACCACAATGGCTTAGCAGACATCTCTCCATTGCAGAATTAGCTGGGAGCATCAACCTGTCAAGGATCACCATTCAACAATGAAACATCCACATTCATTGTCCCTAGCCAGGATGGATAGGGATCAGCAAGATTAGAGGCTCCACACTGCATAGCTTCTTCCTGAGCTATCCAAATCCCTTCTTAAATGCATATTCTGGCAACATCCATTTGCAATCAATCCAGTTAAGTTAAACAAATGGGACTCACTTGTAGATCCAATGCTGCAATCTTGCCTTTATCCCCTGAATTCCTTGTGTATTCCTCTATGGTCCATGACGGCTGGGCACGTTTCACTTCAGCCAGCTCTGTCAACCTCATGTCTGTGTAGAGTGGGTTGCTTTTCATGTGTGACTTGAGTGATGCAGGGTATGGATGAGGACTAAAGACTTGTTCAATCAAGAAAGCGTCTTTTGGTTGTTTAGAGAGTCTATGTGGCTGTGGGATTTCATATTGCCTGTCTGCCTGCAATAGGGTTCAAAAGAATTTGAGAGAAAAAACAGAACTATGAGGGAGTTAAACACAAAGGACAGAGATATTCCTTTCAAAATCACCATATGATAAAAGATTTACCAGCTAGGACACAGGTTTTGAATGGCCTTAATCCATTTGCTCACCTTCTCACAACCAGACCAAAGAGGTATTTCAGATATAACTCCATGCTCACTATAACACAAACAACTATGCTGATGCAGAAGAGGAAATTTAGGGTTTGCACTGTTTATAGATCATAAAACTATTCTGAAAATGGCCCTGACGTTCAGAGAAGCCAAGCTGATCTGCAAAAGCTGGGAGACACATGCAGGCTTCCAGGTTTTTGTTTCCAGACCAAATCTTAACATGAAGCAGTCTTGAAGGGAGACTCCAGCTAGCACACCCTTGACACTGCACCATCCATGGTACCATCCAGTGTCAGCCAGAGTCCACTGCAGGAGTGAAGAAGGGACTTTCAAAGTCAACATGTCATCCTGAGCAGAGCAATATACAGAAAACCCAAGGTTTGGGCTTACTAAGGGTAACCTTCCCCTTTTGCAGTCTAGTAAGAACCCTTGGTTTATAGTTTTTTGTTTACCCAACTGCACTTAGTTCCATCAAACCTCTTCCTCTCCTTTCTCAACCTTTCGCTGCTCTCATTCCCCATCATAAGGATGTACAGCATGCCCATCATGTGGTCCTGATCGACAAGGGAGCTGCAGGACCCTCAACCCTCCTCACTGTTCATGAAACAGAAACCACCACCCACACTGGGCAGTTTCAACCGAGCAGCCACCAGAGTCCAGCACAAGGGCACCCATGATATCCATGTCATCTGTGAACAGTGGGCAGCGATTGGGAAGACGGGCAGAGCTTTCCTGACCAAAGAAACCAAGACCACAGATATACTGCAGTTCCACGACAGGAGGCTTAAGGCTCATTTAAATGACCGTGAAAGTCGGACAGAGAGAACATAACTACAATGAGCACCTCACGGCACACATACAAGCATTCTTTTCTTGAGGGATTTAAATCCATGAATCCATTTTGTTGGCTTTTAAATATGCACATACTTCTCTGATAAAAGCTGTCACAATTCAATTTCAAAATATCCCTTCTAAAACAACCACTGGAGAATATAATTTTTCCCCACACCCTTTTCACAAGGTAATTACCAGGCCTCCTTATATTGCCACTGATGATGAAGAATACCATCATCTTCCAAACAAGTCACCCACATTACCCCCCCTCCCTTTTCAAAAAAGCAAAGCTTTTAAGGAGCAACTTGGCTATTTTGCAGCTGCCAAGCAAAAACACATAGGTATAAAATCACTCAATTATGATAACAATAATGACAGGCATAACATGGCAGGGTGAAGTATTGTCATACCCTGAGGCTTGTGATGACTATGGAAGACATTCATAACTAGATTTTTTTTAAGCCCTTATTATGTGAGTTAAAGTTGAAATTACCTCTTTAGATTTCCTGTGCCAATCCTTATTTTCTCCTCCATCTCTCTCTTTCATTTCCTCCTCTGTAATGCCAACTTGGTTGGTGTAAGTAATAGCTCTCCAGTCTCGGGGAGAGTTTGAAATACTTGCTATTTTGGATTCAGTTGCACTGTTTTCTTCTGTTAATGATCTTGATGACCTTCTAGTAAACAAACTTTTTTTTAAGGCTTTTACTCGAAGACTCTCACTATTACTTCCACTGGCATCTGAACAGCACCATTCTGGATTATTCTCCAGTTTGCCTCCATGAGGAGTATTGTGGCACTGAAATATCTGTGGGGAGTTACTCTCATCTGATGCAGCCTCGCTTGTCAAAGAATTGAGATCTATTTGTACGCTGACCTTCTCTGGCTGCTGGATTTTTTGATCCAGCTTGCTTAATTTTCCCAGGACTTGAGAGATTTCTTCTCGGACACCTGAGAGAGATTCCAGTTTCTTCTCTATTTCACCAATCCTCAAGACCAATTTGCAGACACTCGTTTTCAGTTCATCATCTGTGCTACTGATGTCTGACCGGACCACTTTATCCAATTTGTTACAGGCACTCCCATTGGAGATCTTAGTCAAATTGTGCTCAGGTGAGCTCTCACAGTCTGATTTATGCACCTGAGACAAGGAACCAGTGCTGTTGTAGCATGAAGACTGCATCACTCCTGTGGAGCCACTGATACTCATGTCATCCAAAAACCGGAAAATGTCACTGATGTCATCACTCACAATTTCAGAGTCATCATCTGACTGCTTAAGGGAATGTCGCTCACCATACTTGGCTTGGCCCGCTGCACACAAATCCTTGCATTTCTTGTGGTCCAGAACTTGCTGTTCCGTTTGTGTCCCAACACTCATGGTTCTGTCAATGCTTAAGATCTGGACAGAAGTACAGTTAATGCTTTTATCCTTAAATTTTTTGACTGGCTCGTGTTTCTCCACATCAAGAATAGAAGGAATTTCCTTGGGTTTATGCCCATTGGGTTTGACAGCATAGTTTGCCTGCATGATTGGTTGCTGATCCTTCGTGTTTAGGTAGGACTGATGTCTGTCAACTGAAGGAAAGTTTGGAGGTGGGTTGCTGGAACTCTGGTACCGTGGTTTCTCTTCAGACTGTTTCCTATTAAAAAACGATCGTTCAAAGTCAGGAACCTCCTCAGTATTTAAACTCCAGCTTTTAGCTGGCCAGGCAGTTTGCTTGGTTGGCTTGCCAGTCCACTTTTTGGTGTCCTGGGGTCCAAGAACAGTAGTTGGGCCAAAATATGTTGAAGCTTGAAGATCATCTAAACTTTCATGCTTCACTCGCCTCTTGTCTGGTATAGGAGAATAAACTGGATTCAAGTACTGGCTGCTGTATGGCATTTCGAAGCTGTGGTTGAAGAAAGTCTGCTTAGAGCTTTCTTTCCTGTTCTGAGGCTCTCTGTGTCCATCTTCTGGCGTTTTGTTGGATGGGATTAAGTTGGGAGATATTGTAATCAGATTATGAAAATCTTCTTTGAATATATTTCTTTTCTGGACACACGACTGCATCACGAAAGGCTCGTCATTTGAAATGAAAGTTTCTTTTATGCCTGCACTTATAGGCAAGGAATCCTGGTCTGAAATAGATTCATTTTCAATGTTCATGGGGAAGTACGTACTCTGCATCTCACATGGTGGGGACGTGGCAATAGAGTAAGATGCCAGTGCCTGCAGCCTGTCCAGAGAGGCAGCCCGGCCCTTCATGTCCTTATTAACACCAAGCAAAAAGTTGGGTTCTGATGAGGGAACAAACTGTTGGCAGTCTTTGCAGTCCATCTTTCTGCATTTTGAAGACCTTCTGACTGGAAAACCCCGGTTAAACTCCTGGTCATTCAGCTCACAGTTGGGCACACAGTCGGGCACACACTCTGCCATGTTGCAGATTTCCGTGTCAGACCTACAGGACTCAAAGGACTCTTTCTTCTTCACTTTGTGCCTTGCAACTGGAAGCTTCTCCTTGGCCACTCCCCCGTTCATTTGTATGAGGTTGAATATTGTTACTATATCTGCTGCAACCATGATTTTCTTTGATTGCTGATTGTTTACAGTGCATCTCATTTTGTCTTTGAACAAAGTTGCTGGGAAATTAGGATCCAGGCAAGCAGTGTAAAACAGCACACTTCTCAGCTTGGCCAACTGGGATAAGTCAAACCTTGCACACAGGGACTTGCAGAGATCCTGGTAAGAAACAGTATTCTGCTTTGTGTCCAGCTCCTCCAATATCTTCACCAGGAAGAGTGAGGATTCCTGGCTGGACTCCATGGCTTAAGCGTATTTTGTTGTTTAGCCTGGAAACTGCGTTCCACTTCTACAGCAACACAAAAAAAGACTGTAAGTCACCCACAGATAATAGCCAGGACCTTGTAATTCAGCCCCAGATGGGGCCTGGCTCTCTATCCGTGCAATCTAGGGCTTGCTTTTATAACCCATCCTCATGTTCCAAACTTCAGGCTGTAATCCTAGCATGGAGGAAATCAATACTTAAATGGAATCAGGGTTTTATCCAAGGAGGCTCATTTATGGCCATGTCTACTAAAGCAACCAAGTGAACAAACAGCAAAAGCTTTAGAGAGGCTGAACTAAGGTCAGATAAGACAATCCCAGCTTGCTTGCTATGGGGCTTTCACAGAATTTCTTACCAACTTGTGAGAGGTTCAAAGCACGGATACATCAAATTGCTCAGCAATAATTCTAGTCCTGGCCTAACTAGAGGTGAGCTACTGCACCATGACAACTCCAACTACTATCATATCTGAATGCAAATGGCTCTCAGGAAAATTTTCTTACAATAAACTTCTGACATATTTTCAGAAGTTATCTGAGCACATAATTACCATCTAGCTTATTTTAAATCATTATTTTCTCCTCTACTCTGAATTATCTCCTTCAGATACCTTGACTATTTTTCCAGAAATACCTTTTCCTAAATTTATGACTCAGAAATAGAAAAGTTGCCAGGTCCCACATGAAAAGTCTGTGTGAACCCATTTCAGCTGTAAGTGCAAAATTTATAAAAGAACAGAGAGAGTTAAACAAGAAAAAAATTCCACTGAACCTTGAAACCAATCCAGCAGATGCTAGAGGGCTGACTGCCAATCAGGCTGGATTTGAAGACTGAGAAATATCAAGGACAGAGAACATCCTCTTCAGTGATATGCTCCCAGAGAAATCCAGGAGTGCATCTCCATTCACCAGCCCGAAATGACAGGGCAGAGGTGGAGAGCAAAAGCTGCATGTTTATGTGGATAATAGGAATAGCTCGAACAAGCACAGCTAACACTTTCAAACATCTTGGGAAGGATATAAAGCCCTGTGCTTTCAGAGTTGAAACCAACCTCTAGCTATTTTGTATTAGGAAAGGATGGTGATGATTTTTCATCCGTCTATTGTGAATATCCTTGTCAGTGTCTCTGCTGTTGGCTACTAGGAAAGACAGAGCACGGGATGATGCAGTCTGCCAATTCCTATGTTTGGTCACTCTGTCTTTGTTATTCTTACTGATAGAAATGACAAAAATATTTTCCCTTTCCCAAAAAGGTATGGTACCTTCCCCCATTTACTGCCGCCCTTAGATGACCCCTGGAATTAGCCTCTCCATCTCCATCAAGTGCAGAATATCCACCCAAATGGCAAAGCATAGAAGTCAACCTTTCAAGGTTTATTATTACTCATTTAAAAAGTCACCTTCCAGCCAAAAGCCTCAGGACTTCTGAGCACCACTCCAGGAATACAAGGCTCCTATTTTATGTTTTGTCTCTTTTAGCCTTTCATCTTGCCCTTACATTACATACTGACAATCACCTATCAGTGTCAGAAGCCAGAGTACTTCAGCTTTCATAGCAAACACCACAGCAGCATCTTTCAGAGGGACGACAGAAAACCAACTGGTAGCCCATAAGAATATGAAACAAGTCTCCATACAGACTTGTTTATTTAAGTGGCATCTTCCTACTGTGTGTGATCAGAAGTTGAGCAGCAGCAGCGTGAATGTATTTCTCTGATTGTAAACACACCTCTCAGAAACCAATGGCTACAGGGATTTTCCAACATCTCTACCGCATACATGTTTGCTTTTAAAGCTCCTGTATTATGCATAACAACACAACTCTTCTGCCAGCTGACAAAAGAGAAAAAATGTTTTACTATTCTGTGCTCAGCTCCAAAAAATAATGCTAAAGGCTGGAGGAGGGTGCTTGTATCCCTTTCCTCTCTATCAGCCATGTGTGCTCGGAGGCACAGCCCTTTTCACAGCCTGCCTTTGTATTTCTCTGATGTGTCACCATTAGACAGTGAGACCCACAAGGTCCAAATTGTGCTACCTGCCACCAAGGCCACCAAGCCCTCCCAGAGTAAACTTCACATGTGGGGCTCAGAGCCATTCCCACCTGCCAGGGGACTGGCATCACAAGTCAATTTTCTGCATGTTATAAATCTGCCACTTGGGACAAGAGGGCAAATATGTCTTTTTGTCACCTCCAGGCTGAATACCAGCAAAAGCAACTATTTTCCTCCCATTTGTAACTCCACAGATTCTTGCAATACCCCCACCTGGACATGCAGGTCTGATGCACACAGCCTGATGCACACTCTACACTTCCTACACTGGCCTGCCAGTGCCCTGCCTTCTCCCCATTCACACTCCTGCTAAAACACACAAGTAGCCAGTTTGTGATAACGTATTTTTGAAAACTATCAACCCATTTTGTTCTCCACCTTTCTGCCTTTATTCTCTCATCCCACTGAGGCTATCCTAGGTAGAGTTTCTTGAAATTTTTTGCTTTGTACCAAGCCATTCTTAGCGTACCCTCCCATGAGACGTTTTAACTTCAATTCAGGTTTCTAAATCCTATGAATCTGGTAAAACTTAAGTGCAGACTGATTTCCAAAGCTGCTGAGTGCTGAAAAGTTCATTAAGTTGAGTGGAAGTCCTGCTGCATACCTCCAGTCTCACACTGCTTTTATCTAGCAACAACAAGGAGCCTTGGTTTGGGGACCACAACCATACCCAAGCAGTAAGGCAGCAGCTCTGATAACAGATCCCAAGCAGGAGAGCTCTGCTATAGCTGGTTTAGCTCAGTCCAGACCCTGTGCTCGCAGATCCAAGCCTGGAAGGTGGCAGTCAGCTTTAAGGCAGTGAGAAGACAGGGTGAGAGTCAGCTATAAAGCAGTGGGTGACAGAGGCTTTGAGATGAGGGTGACCAGGAGAGAGTTGAACCTGCTGAGGTAGGAATTCAGCCAGTTCACTCAACTGAGCCTCAGCTATGGTAGGTGGGAATTGAAAAGGCAGGTTGCAAAATCAGATATAGGCCTTGAGGAAAAGAAAGGTAGCTAGGAGTTAGAATAATTTCCTCTTCAATTCTTGGCAGTTCACAAACAGCTTTCTGGTGTGAGAGCACTTCAGGTGTGAAAGGCACCTCTGGGCTTCAGTCTGTGCATGGAAATGGGTGCTCCCTTGTGCCAGAGCACCAGAAATGTTGTTAGCAGAGCATCAACAGATTCAGGCTGTGAAGAATAGGATGTACTGCTCCATAAGGATAATATATAAGGGCTTTGAAATCTTGTTTCCTGGGCCAGGGATGTAAAAACCTGGTGCCAAATTTTTTTGTGGCACATTAAGCTGCTCTGTCTCTTGTCAAGCCTCCTAACAGCCTGTGACAGAGACAGGTGCCTCTTGGCAAGTCACCCCAGGAGGTGCCACATCCCAGGTGCCAAGCATTTGGCCATGCACCGTCTCAGCTGTTATATCCACATTCATTCATTATCTCTCAAAGCAGGACCAGAATAGACCTGGATGAGGCACATAAATGCAGAGCTCTGAAATAAGCACAGGAAGGCCTTTTAAAGAGGGTACAGGGTCACGAATCAGTCAAAAGCAGCAAAGTGAATGAAAGCACCCACAGCAAGAGCAGCAGCACAGGGTCTCCTCAGATGGCCTCAATTCCACCAACATCCTCATGCCTTACTCTCACTACCAGCAGCCACACGCAGCCTTCAACCCCCATCCTCAAACTAACTTTGGTCTCCAGAGACATGGAGCTAACCAGACACAGGGACGGGATCTAGCCTATTTATCTTCAGCATGACCATCTCTGACCAAAGGAGCCACTTAACATTTCATCCTTAATGGTTTTGTTATATTAACACTGGGAGGGTTGCTTTGACTCAGCTTCCCAACATTCGACATTTGCTGCTCTAATACCACAATTATATCCCAGCATGGACTTGTACGGCATCATATTGCATGGCCAGTCGATGGGGTCTGACTCTCCTTGCATGCAGATGAGCTCCAGACTTACCACAAATCAATGTCTTTTTGCCCTGCACCAAGAGCAATAAACTGAGTTCTCATCTTGCCATTAACCCACTATCTTCAGCCTCTGAAGGAGAAGTCCAAGAATATTACAATTGCAACCTTCATCCCCACTGGAACTTTCTGCTGCACAGAGGGAATATACTGTTCTATTTTCTGCTGTCTTTAGGAATCAAGCCTCTGTAAAACCTCTCTCCTGTGGTGCTCCAGACCAGGGGAACCTGCAGACTCTTTAATGCAGCTTGCTTTCCTGGAGAAAAGCCAGAATGCACTTTCTCTCTTCACTGCCTCCCAAATCAGCACTGGGGTGGGGATGGTCCCCTCACCTCCTGACTGCCCTATAAATTCACCACCCGCAGGAATTCATGACATTCGTACTGCTCCCCAGTCGCCAGGCTGCTTTTCCGATGACACCTTCAGCCCAAACCCTGCCTCACTATAAATGAGTTAAGGGCAGTGCACACTGGGGCAGATAAACCCCAGCACAGGATTCTAGAGAAAGTCCCTCCACTCAACTTTCCTGAGCAGCTGAGGGGTGGCAAAGTGCCTTGCACAAGCCTGAATCACAGCCACTGGTAGACAGACCACGTTATCTTCCTCTCTTATTTCCTTTTCATTTCCTTCCCTGTTCTTTGTGCGTCTGACATTTGCTCTCCCCACTTCCCAATATCCACGGCAGGTGCAGCTAATACACAGATGTGACTGCTGGAGTCATCGTTTCCCCCCTCCCTTTGCTTTGGTACCCGAGAGGGAAACAGCATCCTTATTTTGCTTCCCCCCATGGTGACTAATGGGCCACCCTAGAATGCCATTACGGTGATGGCAGACACAGCGAGCGATCCTTGCATAAATTCCCTCAGAAAGAGCCAGCTACTTCAGCACAGGAGAACGTTGAGCCTGTGATGTGCTGTTTTACTATTAACTTGAGCTCATAAATCATTCAGCCTGTCTTCCCCAACACCAGATACTATAAAACACGGCAGGCAACGCTCACCTCGCATGAAACATGTAACCCATTGAGATGGAATTCAGTTTTTGTTTTCTCCCGTACTCACAAATCCATTTCTCTGTCAAAACATTTAGAAATTTCTGACGAAGGGACGGGGACCTCGAGCCCCATCTGGCTTCCACGGCGCACATGCTCGCGAGCCGGCACTCGGGGAAACAATACCCGTTTCCACACACCTTATTATTCCTACTCCTCCCCCCTCCAGCCTTCTGCTGCTCATTAAAAAGAAAACTGAAAAGCGCACTTTGGAGCCCTGGCTGCGCGATGGCAATTGGTTCTCTTCACCTTTCATTGCAAAGTCCTCCGGGAGAGCCTGACACAGGGTTGGCTCCTCCAGACCGCTCTGTGCAGAAGCAAGGTGGGCTCCGGTCCCTGGGGCAGGCAGGAGTTGGTTCTGGCTCCCTGCCCTGCTGGTGTTGTTTTTATTCAGTCCTTCAGAGCCGAAGGGAACGAACGCCTGCAGCCTGGGAGCTCTCGGTGCTTGTGCACCCGCTCCTGCCAGTGCCTTGCTGCTGTTCTGCACAGGCACAACACACGCTTTGCATGCTCCCGGGCATCCCATCGCCAGCCTCGTCCGCGGTTCACCGGGGGTCGCTGGGACTAGCGCTGGAAGAAGCTGCTATTTTCTAGCTCTTATCTTGTGTGAATGAACCCTGGAAAACCGCGCTTTACAAACCCAGCTCCTTAACAGAGGAAGGCTCTGCTATTAAAGGACTCTGCACAACACTTCAGCCACCCCAGCCCCACAGAATTTAGCAGTTTTTAAAGGATCTGAGTGCATAAATAAACAGGGAACTTGTGGATAAAGGCATCAAACACTCACAGCCGTATCACGGCTCAACTCGAACAAGGTTTGCCATTGATTTTTCTTGCACAGTAACATTAGGCTGATTATTTGCATGGTTCAGTTATGCAATCCAGGTTAAGGTATCTCTATGATCCGGAAAAGTGCAAACAATCATTCTAAAACTGTGCAATAAATTACTTGAATTATTACTGCATCATACACGCTTGGTTATTCTTTGCCAACTCCTGGCCCATACAGATACACACAAATACTGCCCTCCCAATACATTAGAGCACATCCAAGTCACATTTTTGCTGGAAATTTTTGCATAAGGAGACACCATTGGAAAATCTGACAGACACACACTAAAAGGTCTAATTCAATTAAATGTGAGCAATTTATCCCATCTGTGGGCAACCTAGATTTTTGCATAGCAAACATGTAACAATCTCACTGCCACCCCAGACCTGACTGCTCCCTCACCCTGGTGGGTTCAGGTTCTCACCCCTGGTGCTTGCCATCCCTCCAGGATCCCTGCTTGGGACTTGGGGGTCCCGGAGCCCAGCTCAGTGGTCACCCACTTGCGCCCCCACCAGCTGCCCTCGGGCAGACCCAGCTGTGTTGGACTGAGGTGGAGCTGCCAAAGTCACAGACGGAGTTTTAAGATTTCGGAGTCCACCCTTTCCCGGGGAGCCTGAAAAAGAGATGGGACCCTAGGGCACCGGTGGGGACCACAGGGACTGAGGGAGGTCTCTCACCTGCACTTATCCCTCCTTCTCCCAACCCGGCGGGGAGAGCTGGTGCTGAGCCCCCTCCCCGGCACCCCTAGGTGCATCTCCATCTCTAGGGCTGGGGAGCGGGAGGCGCTTGTCCTCGGCACACCCTCCTGCCAGCTCACCCCTCGCACCCCGCGNGAGCCGGGGGTGGGCAGCGCCTCCGCTGCCTTCGTCCGTTATCCCTATTATTGTCATCATTAGTGTGATGATATCCTCGGGGCGGGGGGCAGCGCCCGGCTCCCCCCGCACTGCCATTGCCCCGCACCCCGGTCCGGGCAGAGGGGAGCAGCCCCGCTGTCCTGCATCCCGCACCCCGGTCCGGGCAGGGAGAAGCATCCCCGCTGCCCTCCTCCCTCACTGCCAGCCCCGCTGTCCTGCATCCCGCACCCCGGTCCGGCCAGGAAGAAGCAGCCCCGCTGTCCTGCATCCCGCACCCCGCTCCGGCAGAGGGGACAGCGCCCGCAGGGTCGTGCAAAGGCGCGCAGGGGAGCGGGTGCCCGCCGGGAAAGGAGCCTCTTCCCAGAAGGGGACATCAAGAGCACCAGCCTGATGAGGAGCAGCTGAGGAAGCTGGGGGTGTTCAGCCCGGAGAAAAAGGAGGGCCAAGGGGGACCTTATCCCTCTTTACAACTACCTGAAAGGGGGTTGTAGCCAGGCGGGGGATCGGTCTCTTTTCCCAGGTACCAAGCGGCAGCATAAGAGGAAACAGCCTCAAGTTACACCAGGGGAGGTTTAGTCTGGATATTAGGAAAAATATCTTTGCTGAAAGGTGAAGGCTGGAACAGGCTGCCCAGGGAAGTGGTGGCATCACCATCCCTAGAGGTACTTAAAAGCTATATAGATGTGGCACTTAGGGACACGGTTTAGTGGTGGACTTGGCAACGCCAGCTTAGCAGTTGGGCTTGATGATCTTAGAGCTCTTTTCCAACCTAAACGATTCTGTGATTCTATGGTGGCACCCCAGTGCCCCACCACCCCCAGGGTGTGAAGGCCACCAATGCACAGTCCCTGTGCTGCACAGCTGCCCACGGTACCTGAACTACCTTCAGGCAGGCAGGGATGGTCCTTGCAGGAATGAGGTCTGGTGNGTCGCGCGGGGGCCCCCCCCCCGCCTCTGGCCCGGGCAGCGCGGCCGTCACGGTCGGCTCTGCCGCTGCAGCAGCCGCTTCCCGGCCGGGAGGAGGAGGAGGAGGAGGGGGAGGAAGAGCCCGAGCCTGAAGCCCCAACAGGATGCCATAGCGCCGGGCTGCACTGACAAAGGCGGCAGCAGGTTGGCNCGCTGTCCTGCATCCCGCACCCCGCTCCGGCAGAGGGGACAGCGCCCGCAGGGTCGTGCAAAGGCGCGCAGGGGAGCGGGTGCCCGCCGGGAAAGGAGCCTCTTCCCAGAAGGGGACATCAAGAGCACCAGCCTGATGAGGAGCAGCTGAGGAAGCTGGGGGTGTTCAGCCCGGAGAAAAAGGAGGGCCAAGGGGGACCTTATCCCTCTTTACAACTACCTGAAAGGGGGTTGTAGCCAGGCGGGGGATCGGTCTCTTTTCCCAGGTACCAAGCGGCAGCATAAGAGGAAACAGCCTCAAGTTACACCAGGGGAGGTTTAGTCTGGATATTAGGAAAAATATCTTTGCTGAAAGGTGAAGGCTGGAACAGGCTGCCCAGGGAAGTGGTGGCATCACCATCCCTAGAGGTACTTAAAAGCTATATAGATGTGGCACTTAGGGACACGGTTTAGTGGTGGACTTGGCAACGCCAGCTTAGCAGTTGGGCTTGATGATCTTAGAGCTCTTTTCCAACCTAAACGATTCTGTGATTCTATGGTGGCACCCCAGTGCCCCACCACCCCCAGGGTGTGAAGGCCACCAATGCACAGTCCCTGTGCTGCACAGCTGCCCACGGTACCTGAACTACCTTCAGGCAGGCAGGGATGGTCCTTGCAGGAATGAGGTCTGGTGGTGTAGGATGACAACACAAGGGGGTGCGTGGGCTGCACAGGGTGGGAGACCCCACCTCAGGTGTGCTGTGATGCACGTGCAGCACCAGGACACACATGCTCCCAGTCTGGGCAGGCAAGCACTGCTTACATCAGAGCGCTGCTTCTCCCCTTGCTGCTGCCCTGCTTGTCATGCATTCCAGAAATACTGCAGAGAGTTTTTAATAGAGGTGTTGCTGGGTGAATAAAGCAGTAAGATGTCAAAGGCTTGACTTTTCCTCTCATTAACTCTGGGGAGTGGACTATCAGCTTTTCTTTCTCAGATGAACTAATTTGAAGGGTTGTATGCACAAGCATGCCATGGCCATCAGACCACTATACAGACAAACTTGCATAAAACTATATGTTTTACTTACTCCGACAACCTTGGGAACAGACCTCTCTGCTTTCCTGGGAGAAACAAAGGGTCAGGAGGGTGGTTTTGTCTGAAACCCACTGATGTGCAAGTTCTTCAACTGACTTTGAAGAATATTGTGTTATTCAGTGTCTAATATAGTATCTGTAAAGACACAACACACCTAGCAACTAATACAAGAGAAGCATAAGTCTTTGTAAATGGAAGAAAAACATGTTTATACTACTTTTATTCTTACCACTACTTAAGAGCATTGAAAGAGGCAGTGTCCTTGAGCTGCATTTTCCATACTTTTTGTCAGATTTGTTATGCTATCAGTAACCATTTCATTGCAAATTGCACAGCTGGACGAATTCAACCCTACAGCACTTCCTATACCACATGCCTTCAGGTTCTCAAAATCAGCAGAAGAGCTCTCAGTACCCCTCAGAACTGCACACACCAGAGAATAAACAGAAAACATTTCTTATCCCTAGTTCAGATTTAGGCGATCATGGTTTCATTAAGGTTCTGAGAGGTTTCCAGAGTTGGCTCCCATTGCTGCAGCCAGAGGAAAGTCTGGTGACTTTGTCCTTTGCCTTTCTTGCTTCCACCTCAACATGCAGAAAGTACATTTAATTGATGGCAAGGGTTTCATTAGGTTTTTGTGGGCTGTGACTAGTAGAATATAATTAGGAATCACCTGCAAAAATTGATTTGAAACAGTTAAACACGGTGGAGATTCAAAAAGACATTGATTTTACACTGAGTGTTGTGTCCCAGGGTGGAGATGATGCTCAGGGGTATGAGGGGTGAAACAGTGCCTGGGGATAGCAGGGCTGGCCTTTAGGGCCACGGAAATCCTCTCTGAGCAGCTTGGGGTGCTGCAGATCTGCAGTGACCCTCCACCTTTTCCCTTTTCCAGTTCTCCTCCCTCCCCAGGCCAGATTTGACAGCAGATTCAGTGAGAATTTTGTCCAAGGGGAGAGTACCAGATAAGCTCTCCTTGTCCCCATTCCCCATCTAATTTTAGCACTATCATCTCCTGTTTCCCCTCCCCACCTTTCCTTGACATCTCTGCTTTGTTCTTCACTCTTCTTTTCCCTTTCATCTCCTCTTTCCTTCAGCAGCTGGCACATTTACCTTGTCTGGCTCCCCCACAGGTTCCACTTTCCCCTGGGCCCCCCATCTTCCTTGCCCTCTGCTTCAGCAATTCCTTCCAAATTAAGCAGGTGACCCACCTGATGTAGATGTCTCCTCAAGTAGGGCTGCCCAGCACTGTGCACACCCACCTTTCCCAGCTTGTCTGCCATCACAGTGCTGCAGAAATGCTGCCCAGCTCCTCAAAGTCTCTTCCCTGTGTAACACAGCCCTAATACAAAGATATTTCAGCCCAATTTGCTTCCCAGGCCATAGCATGTTCCTCATTCATATGTGACGCTAATTCCAGCTACACAAAAATGAACACGTTGCCCCTGTCCTCTCTCAGCAATGGTAATTTTTGTTTGTGCACTAGAGCAACTCCATAGGGCTTGAAACACTGAAGCTTATGGATGCTAAAGGAGAAGCTAATATTGAGGGTAAGGTCTAGGAAAGAAAATCTGATTTTCATCACTGCAACACTCTTGAGGTATTTCTCTGAAACTTTCTGGCTTTGCTCTCCATGGGGGGCAGGTTTTTTCCACTCATATCTTATCCAGAATCTCTTGCAAAATTTTCTTTCTGTTGCAACCCCTCTGGAGCAATGTGAATCCAATAAACAGGCACAAACCTCGTCAAGCCTGCGCTCAGGGCTCTCGCTTTGCCGTGTCTCATACCACCTGGCTGTAGCACCACAGAGTTGCTACACACTCTACCTTACAAACACCTATAACTCAAACCAAACTGCTTGTCCCATTGATATCAAAGGGACAGCCCCAAGGGCTCATTTTAAAGCACTAATAAGTCTCTATGCAGTAAGTCTTTTCTTCACTTTCCTTATGGAAACCTCTGGGTAAATTTGTGCCATTAGGAAAACAACAGCTGAACGTAGCAAAAAACCCTTCAGCCAAATTGGTGTTTTAGCTGCCCTCAGGAACCCCCAAACCCTTTTCTGGTGAATCTCTTTTGTTGAGAGGTAAAAGAAAACAAATTTCCTTTTAAATGGGACATGACCATACCCAGCACCTTCTTCAGCACAGACATCTTAAACAGCTAGTAGCAGTCTAATGGTATTAAAATGTAGAAAAAACAGTCCTTCATCAATATCACTTGTAGTACAGAGACTGGTTTACATTTTGCAGTGTCCCAGTAGCAAGTCCTTAGTCTCTTCTGGATTTGCTTTTAAGAGAAAAATAAAATCTAAAGCCCAAAGCAAAGCCTGTGCTGGGAGTACAGGTAGTTACACTCCAAGCAGACAAGACTCTCTGAGCCTGTTATGCTCCTTGAAGTCTTTAACCAGGATTTGGAAGAGCAAGACAACCTTGGGGAGAACAGCTGGACAACCCAGGGCACTGCTTTCTTCCCCTCTCTGTCACAGACTGGGTGAAATATTAGATTCTCTCTTAGCTTGAAGGCAAATACAAAAACTTTCTGCATAGTTCAATAGCACTTAGCAATACAGGGCCTGCCCATTGCTATTTTTATCAAGTACTCTGTATTTGCACTTCCTCTGAAATCTCAGTAGGGTCTTAATATTGCTGAAGCTGGTTCCTGCAGCCAGTGTGCACACAGGCTGTGCCTGGAAAGATGCATCTTTGAGTTGACAGCAGTTATCAGTGAGTGATTGATAATGGGCAATCTTCTTGTTCAGCTAAACAGGTTTTGGCACAGGATCACTTGAAATATAACCCTAACCAAAACAAAAAAAAAAAAAAAAAAAAAAATCAGTCTGTTGAAGAGCATCCACCCATACCAGATGTGCTGACTGGAGAGTACGCCAAATTCTTCAAAGCGGTACACTTGACAGCAGTTCTAGACAGAACTGATATTTTTCCTCCAAACTATTTACAAACAAAAAGAAAAGTAACTGTGGAGTGGGATGGATAAGATAAAATATTTTTGTGAATACTGGTCTAAATTTTTTTAAATGAGTTTCCCTCTGCTATATTGAATTTCTTTCCAGTGGGTGTGAGAACAACTGGCTTTTGCTGGCACAAATGCCTATGAGAAATACACCCCCCTACACACACCACCATACTGCACTTTGGAACATTTGTAAAATGCACTTTTAAGACCATGTAGAAAAAAACACTGACGATTATAGTGGGCACAGGCTTATCCATCAGAGAGAAGAAACATTACATCTAAGTTTGTTTAGCCAATTGACTCAAAAGCAGAAGAATTTTATTATTTATATTTATGTTCAATACTTTTCTAAATGAGCCTTCACTTTTCCATTTGTGCCTTTGTGAATGCACTGCTAACCATGAGCAAAAGGGGTAAGATTCAGACACTACTACTACTACTTCTCAGGTAGTGTCAAAGACAAGCTCCATTTCTGGAGTGAAGATGCACAAAAGCACAGGTGCAACTGATTTTAGGTCAAAAGTGAGGGAAAAAATAATCAGGGTCTGCTTTTTGACTGCAACCCCCAGGAGGGAGTGAGCTTCTTGCAGAGTGCTGGAAGGCTGTGCAGATGGAACCAGTGTGGCTCACGTTTGTCTGTGCTCAGCCATCGCTCCGGCTGCTTAGGCACAGCTTCCTCTTCATCTCACAGGTGAAGGCAGCAGCAAGTGTGACAGGTAACCACCTGCTACTTTGCAAGACTTCCATGAGCACAGCTCAACAACGTGCAGCGTAGGATCTCAGGTCAGGGCTGGGGACATATTTGTTCTGTGTGAGCTCTTAGGAAGGTGCTACCTTCCATACCGAGTTCCAGAGAGGTGAAGGTATTCCCAAGCTGTGCGAAGTACGTGCTGATTTCTTGTATGTTCAGGTGAATTTTCTATGCAATCTGTCTCTCTGTTGGTTACTGGCTCATCTCCAAATCCCCATGCCCATCAAGGTTTTCTGAAGGAAAATCAAAATAACCTTCCCATGAGAGTTAAAACCTGAAAGAAGATATCTCACATCCAGCAGTGCTCTGGGATAGAGGGTGGCACAGCTCTGCCTCTCTGCTGGCTTTAGCCCTCACACCATTTCCACAACTACGACCTGAGCAAATGTCCACTGAAGCCAGAGGAGACTTTCCAGTCATATTGATGGACATCCAATTGCGCTTGCTGGCACTTAGATAATATGTTAAACAGTCTTCAGATTTCTTGTGGTCACCAAGGAATTCACAAATGCCTGAGCTTTTACTGCCCTGAGTAATTATTTATTGGGATGGCCTTTTTATAGAATCCCCTTAAAATGTCCATCCAGATTTTTAGGCCAACAGAGACTATTACCTCCTCAGTCTGCAGACTAACGGAGCCCACAGCATTTCACTCAATAACCACTGCATTTAGCTCAGCAGTTAACATTTGATTAAAAAGTGCCTTCCAGAAAATTCTGCACTGGAAGAAATGCAGAAATGAAGAAACTATTATTGCCTTTGGTGGTTTGCCTGCTGTTTGATCCCCTCGTTGATTTAAAAATAAAACATATTTAATGCAGAATATGTCCCAGCCTTTAAACACTTCTGGATGCTCAGCTGCAACATCTGTAGCCCAGTGTCCTTTCAGGTTTGTATTCCCCACAGCATCAATACAGTGCGTCCTGCAGAGAATTGCCTGGAACTGTCCTATGGGATGGAGCTATTCATCCTAATTTCAGCCTTGTAGTCTGGAAAATGAAGGAAGAGTCTTTGCAAATCATTGTTCAGTGAAAGAACAAGATCTCATTTCTGCCAGCTGGGTCAGAGGAAAGCAACCATTGCTGTGATGGAGAGGCTTAATTCTGATTCCTTCTCCAGCTGATCAAATATTGCACCTTTTTGCCTTTTTCTGTCTTACTTGTTCTAAGTTCATTTCCCATCTCCTCTGTCAGTTTTGCTCCAGGAAACAGTACCTCATTGTGGGAACAGTCCTAAGTCCAGCTTGTTCATGTCTGATGGTGGGCAGGAATGCACCTCCACTTAATCTTGGCTTCATTGGCCTTGCTTTTATTTATATCCATTTCCTGGAGCTTCACTGTGGGAATAAAGATCATGTATTAACCAGATGCTCCAAGGTTTTCAGGGATGGAGCAATGTGTTCTGCTGAGTCCATGCAAAGAGTCAAAAAGGAACTTTTGCAACAGCAGCTGCTGTGTGGGGCCAAGGTCAGCTTCCCTAGGAGAGGACCTCCTCCTGACCTCCCACATTCCAGGCCTGTGGGACGGGATTGATGGAAGCTGTAAAGGAGCTCTTTCACATATTTCTTCTCAAATCTCTAATTGTTCACTGCTCCTAGTATCCTTCCCTCCGAGCTGAGTTTGTCTGCTTTAAAATCCCTTGAAGCGATGTATGTTTTTGTGCTCCCAGAGTGGAGAGTAGTTCAGAACATCCCTATGGGATAAGTCATTCCTTGCTGGCTTCTCCAGGCCACCTTGTACCTCAATCTGGTGCAAAATTTACTGGCTGCAATCCAAAGATCCAGGCAGCAGCACACATCAGGTTGTGTCTTTGGACTTGGCTGGGGTTAAATCACTCCCTTCCTTTGAAATTGTCAGCAAAAAGCTTATTGATCTCAGCAACCCTGAAATTTCTCCAGAAGCTGGTAAGCATGGAGCAGGCAGTGTGACACCATCTGACTGCCATTAGAGAGTAAGGGAACAGTGTTTTCATGTATTCCCATTCTCTTGTATTCCTTCCCCCCATGTCACTGGATCATTCACATGAGGTATGGCATGATATAATAAGATGCATCGTAACAAGATGTGTTTATAAGCCAGAAAGTCATGCTTCCCCATGCTGGAAAAAACAGCAGATGAATGACCCATATGGATCACAGTAACTTAAATTACATTATGAAGACAGTGAACTGCTTGTGACACATCCTGTACAAGGCTCTTTAACCACAACAAATAGTTTGAAACCTTTGTAGCATTTAATCTTTTCTCCCATTGACCATGGTTGTAGAGAAAAAGAATTGCTCTTCCTTCTATATCCCTCTTGCATTTAATTAGGTTTGCAAGGTTTGCTCCCTGTGTGAGTTATTCTACGTCCTTACTCTTTCCCTGTGATGTCTGGGGATTATACACATGCTGCAGCCCAGCTCTTCTGTAATTGCATTAGCAATGGGGACCATGTAGAACCACATTTTACAAGCAGTTTTGACATAATTTGTTTAGCACCTGAGAAAGATAGACTGCTTAAAGGGATTGCTCTCGTGCTGTGTACCAGGGAGGACCCATGAGGTGTGTTGTATCTGACCTGCTTGCATGCATCACATCCAGGAGGACTCAGGAAAGGCTTGCCTGGAGGTACAGAGACAAGTCCAAGGAGCAGCATCCCAGGGAAGGCACAGCACTGCAGTATGTTCCTCATGTTGAGAAGCTGCATCTATTCACAGCTGGGCTGGATCTGCACAGGATTGCTCAGTGCAAGAAGATACCAAGAACCAGTAGGTTCAAGATCAGGGATATACATGTTCTGTGGAGCAAAAGGATGTACGTGCCCTATGAGCTACACCTCAAAGGCAGTGATGCCATGCAGCCTGTTTTCAGCTCCCAGCTGAAGCTGGGAAGGAGGAAGATGCAGTTGTTGCCTCCTGCCTCCATGTATAGGGAGAGAACAGGGCTCACACTGCTTTGCTCTCCCACCCCTATCTGAGCTGCCCTTGAGATGGTTTCTCCCTTTGTCACAATTGCACATTTGTATCAAGCCCAGCCAGAATTTGCAAGACAAAATTTTAGAGTATCTTCTTTGCATCCAACACCTATGCAGAGAGCCAGAGAAGGTGGTATAGGAGACCTCTTTCTTTCAGCATCAGTACTGTAAACTTCACCACCACCAAGTATTACCAAAGATCAAGAGGTAAAAATGTTTTTAAAGTCTGTTATAGACATTGATACTGTCTAGACTTGGAGTGATAAGATCTGAAGCATAGATGAGTTTTGGGAGGTGTCCAAAGATAGAGAGGGGGGCAGTGATGTACAAAAGCAGTGATGATACAAGTTTAATTTCTGCCCAGTAACTAGTTGGTCTGTTTTTGCTCTTTCTTGGCTTACTCAGACTTCACTTTGGAGGCACTAATGTGTGCTGTTTTCTTAGATGAAAATTAAGCCATGACTATGCATTTCTGCAGGGCTCCCTAAAATGTCTGCTGCTGGCCCTCCTGGTGACAGGGTCTTGCGTTGGAGGGATTCTTTTGATCCAAATTGTCCTGGCAGTGCCCCTGCTTCTGCGCTCCAGCAGGGCATGCCAGACTCAGAATACAAGGATCAGAAGGTAATTGATCCCACAGAGGAAAAGAAAGAGCCTGAGGCAAGAGACAGACACACAAACTGGAAGAATGCAACGTTTATGCTTTTACCTAAATCAATAGTTACTATGAGAAGCTGCTATAACTGTGGGCTCTTATTTAGACTGTGAGTGAGTCTCAGATCCGGAAAGGGTTTTGGAGATTCTTGTGTGCAAGAAATTACCTGAAAACACAGAACAAGGTGGAGAAAGCCAAAGCCACCAGGAATTAGCTCTGTTTACACATAGGCACAAGGGGTAGTGGGCAATCTTCCTGCACCAAGGACATGACATTTTGGAGGTGTCAATATGTAGGCTGAGATCCATCAGTTCACTTTGCATGAGACAATGAACAGATTTTTTCAAGATAAGCTTTCCTGACCTAGGCTGGGTTTGAAGAGGCAGATCAGACATTCATCAGTACCCCACACACTCTGTCCACTGGAGATCATTTATTTTGACACCAGTGGCAAGCAGCAATATGTGAATTCATCACGGTCAGATAAACACTAATAAAATGTCCCAGGTTAGAGCAATAGCGATTTTTCTGTCAAACTCAAACTGAATAAAAAGCAGGAAAATTTCATTTTCTGCTCTGGAGCTAGAAGGACCTGGGTGTAGAAACACAACAAGAACATACCACATGAATTCTTTGTAAATAGCTTCCTCTCTTCTAATTGCATTTCCCATCCAGCTTCACTTTCACTATGGCTTGTGGAGGTAACAGCTATTGATCTACAACTATTTTGACAAGGAGAGGTGCTGCAGAAACAGCAGAAATCTCCTCAGGTCGTTGTCAGCTAATCTGGCCACGCAGTAAGGGAGCAAACAATTAACACCAAGCACTAGCTGCTGGGCTTACCATTATCCAGGAAGTATAAGGTCCTCTGAGGACTTGAATTCACATTTGGGTCCAGCCCATAATATAAAAGCCACACCTGAGTAACACGTGCTAATAGAGCTGATTTCACAGAGTACAGAAATACAAGCACAGAAGCTGCAAACATGTTTTCCATTGACTGGAGCATGCAATGTCTTATTTATCACGAGTCAATTGATGGCTAAACTCACCCAGCAAAGTCATAAAAGCATTAGTTTGTATTTGTTGTTCACATTCAGAGACATTATACATCAAAAAGGTCAATGCTTCCCAACTAATTCAATTATAACACAGCCATCTATCATACTAGTTCAGTTACTACCACCTTAGCTTGCCATTTCTGAGGAATGATAGAAGTTGGAGTGCCCGTGCAGGATATTCCACTTTAATGACAAACCTGTTAGAGATAACAGAGCTCATTTCAAACCTTTCTACAGCCATTCTTTGCCAAATGCTTTGTATATCTGAACTAGTAGTCTTTGCAGGTGGCAGGATGTTTAAATGCAGAGAGACAGTGCTGGAGCCTAAAGCCATGCTACCTACACAGAGCTTAAAAAATGAGAGTCCCCAAGGATTTTTTTTTGCCTGCATTTGTTATTAAATGCATGGTGACTGGGATTCATTTACTGGTCTGTTTTCAAGAGATTTCATCAAAGAAAGAACCAACATCCTCCCTGCACAGGTTTGAAAATCTGGATGTAAGATAGCTACAAGGCAAGGATTTATTTAATAAATCTGTGCAATCAGATAGAATAAGAAAATATGATATTCCAATTTCTTTTGAAGTATAGACAAGCAATCTGGACAGCTACGGATTCTTCAGTCTGATTTCACAAGCAAGCGAGGGTTTTTAATACATGTTGAAGGAAAGGGCTCTGGAAGCAAATGGTGGCAGGAGAAAATGCACCAAGATAAATCACACTCAGCGACACCATTATCTTTCTTTGATAAAAATCCTCATTTTTTTAAAGCAGCACATATAACCTATATGACTTCAGCAAAACAGCTAACATGAAAAATTAAGTTCACTGGAAATTATTTGGATTAATTCATGACTACTAGCTACTTCCCCCCTCACCCAGTAGTAGAGATGTTGACATACCGTTTCCAAAGAGGATGAGCAGGCTGGGGGGAGGTTACTAGAGGAATTCCTCCATGACTGGGTCCCATTCCTGTTACTATTTTCATTAACTGCCCCTAGACAGAGCAGAAAAGCACAAATGCTTTCAGTGGCGTTAAACAGAAAGTTGGGAAGCATTCTTAGAGAAAACTTGAATCCTGCACAGAACGAGAGGCTGAGGGATCGGTCAAATGCAAAAACATCAATGATTCTGTACTTAAGGACCAGCAAGAATATCTGTGAGCACCTGGGAGCTTATCAGTTGAGAGGAAGGGGAAAAGCGAAGCATTAGTCTGGCACAAGATATTTATGAGCATTTAACACAGTATGGCCAGAGAAAAGCAAAGGGAAATGATGAGTAGGTCTGAACATAAGTACTGTGGAAGGGTGTTGGCACATTTACTGGGCAGAGATAAGCATCACTGGGAAGGATGAGTACAGCCTTGCTGGGAATACCCTGCCCTGCATGGTTCTCCTGTGCTCAGCAATGCCCAATTCAGAACAAGAAGTAAATGGGATAAGCCAGTGTTGTAAGAGGACACTGGACAAGCTGCTTCATTTAGCTTTGCAAATGAAGCCTGAGAAGGACTGTGATTATTTTCTATAAATACATCAATGGGGTAAACACAGGGGAGAGAGAAGAGCTATTTAAGCTGAGGAAGAATATTGGCACAAGAACAAATAGATGTAAATTGATGGAGAATAAATTTAGACTAAAAAAACTTCTTCAGAGAAGTGAATTTTTGGAATAGCCACGTAGGCAGGGAGAATGAACTTCCCCTCTCTCTCCGCAGCCTTGCTCAGTTGCTGAGCAGGTCTGCATGGCACATTTTGGTGGGATGATGGCACACTGTTCCCAAGCCACCCTCACAGGTGTAGGTTCTCACACCAAGCAGACATATCAGACATGCTACTTGGTATTTCTGATACCACAGAGGTCTCCAAGCCTCCATTCAGCCCACACCATCTACAAAGTTTCCAGGAGTTTCATACTTTCTGGTTTTTAAGTGGTGAGGTTTTCACCATGACTGCACTTTCCCAGTCATGGGCCAGTAGCCAGGAGGACCATGGAACACCCTGCCCTGTACACTAGCATCAGTGCAGCTGTGCAGAGAAGTGGCACAGATGCAAACAAAACCTGCTGACATCCACAAAGACAACCAGGACCTTTTACCACTACAGGACCAACCTGCTGATTGCTGCCCAAAGGCAACAAAGGCAGCAAGAAGTATTCATACAAAGAAGAGCTCAGAAAAATAGGATTTTTAGCATTAGTGGGGATCAGAGACCATAAAGCTGGACTCAGTCCTTATGCTAGTGGCAGAGCAGGCTTTTAAATAACAGAAAATAGCCATTATCCTTACTTATACAGTAGCATTATTAACAGACTCAAAATACCATGCCTCATCATAGCGTACCGTGATCCTAACAATGTGTGAGAAACTGAGGCACGGATAATGTCACAACTCATCAGTACTTTGATCATTTCATTTTTCAGTTGAATTATGCTTGCCATACAAGAGGCAAAAAAATCATGGCTGTCCATGTCAGGAGACTTTCACTGACACCAAGGATGGCTTTGCCCAGCTTTGTAGCACCTTGCTCAAGCCACAGCTGTGACCTCAGAGGCACAGCACCACAGGAAAGCATTATGTCAGGCTGAAGCTTTCAGTACAGCACATTCACACTCACTGGTTGGATGATCCTTCTCTGTCAGGTAATACGTTTTAGCATCTTCTCCAAGCAACTTTTTCTCAGGGCAAATACATCATCTTCTTAAGTATTTTTACATTATCACAGCAGAACTGATCTGATGACACACGACTAATTGGGGACTTTGCTTTTACATTTTGTTGCAGTCTGCAATGAAATTGGATGGAGGCCTCCTGAGACATACATTTTAAGTCTTTGCATGTCACACTGGGAAGTGGGAACAGGTCTAGCAATGAATGAGTCAAATTCAGAAGCAAAAACTTCAGTGTTTACTGGTATTTCAATGAGTGGGGCAATAGCATCATAATTCTCATTGCTCTCTGAGTCACGCATGAGAACTCTCCTGCAGACCCAAATGAGTTCATATATCCCTCAAGTGCAAATAGGAAATGCAGTCCTCTGCTCTGGACATCAACTACCAATTTCTGTGTTGCTTCATACTGTTCAGATCATATTGTGGGCTGATATTATCACTTTTACCATTAAGTTTATTGGTTTTATTTATACCAGCTGGAGTCATTCATTTTAACATAGACTACCACTTTTTTATAAATCTTATCACAAGGATAAATCAAGAATAACATATATTCTTTGCTAGTCTATGAACCCATAATTGGCATTTACTCCCTGATGTTTTATGCAGATGAGGATCTCTCTCAATACATTACTACATATGCAAAAAAACCCCCACACACTTCTCTAGAAAACCCAATGAATTTTAAATTGAAACCTTCCAGATTTTCTGTGCATGAGGGTTGATTTTATTTGCACATTGAACAAACTCCTGGAAGAGAAACACATTCATTTTAATACCTACTGCTGGATCTTAAAACACATTTTGTTTTACATAAAGAAAACCTTCAGGAAAAAATTATTAATAGAGTATTTGCTCAAAAGCTTTTCTGACTCTGGGGACTTTCTCTCTGAAACATGAAGGATGCTACGTGGCAGGGGCACAGGGTGTCCCAGGACCTCGGGGTCCACATCCTCCCTCCTTTTTCCAAGCATCAACTCAGAAACCCCAGCTGGGGCACAGATCAGCAACAGCTCTAACTGGTGGAACGGTCACCAAGAGTTGTGAAAAATGGCAGCAAAGGCAGCTGCACACACCCCACCCCTCGCTTTTATTGTGGTGGACTGTAAATCTTCCTAACGTGCCAGGGCTTTAGGAGAAGAAAAAACTTAATGGACTCTATAGCAGAGAAAACAAGGTGTCATGAGTGTGATACAGCTTGGGGGAATATGGTAGCTTCTTCCTCTTTCCCTAGCATGATATAAAGGGTCTATTAAGAGGGAAAATACCAGTTTCTCATAGCAAATAAAAAACCCATGCCCTTTCAAGAGGAATAGATGTCAGTCCAAACTGATGGCTTAAATTAAATATATTAAGGATTTAAAAAAATGAACCTCCTCAACAAGAATTTGATTTATATAGTACTGTTCCTGTAGAGAGGATTTGTGGAAACAAGAACTCCCTCTCTGTTGTTCTTTGTAAAAGAAAAAGAACAAAATCAATTTCTATAAAGCAAGATTATTTTAGAAGTCAAGTTATCAGAAATGCCGGCTGTATCTGGGACATCTGTTTTCTCTCCCCCATCCTTTCTCTCATAAGGCAGTAACTGCAGAAAAAACTGAAAAGGAGCCCAGAACCTGCTCAAAACTAGGTTATTACCGCTTTCCTCAATGTGATTAAACTTGTCTTTATTGCAGTCTCACCCATTTTCAGCTAACATGAGCAGCAGAAGTGCAGCTCTCTTCACAGACACACCTTTACTGCAGTTAGCAGCATCCCTGGTCCCACCGAGTGGTCTTTCATGCTCTCCTCATGTCAGCAGGACACAGCATTGAGCACAGGGGCACCCAGTATCCAGAAATCACCACTTTAACCATGAGAACCCTCCTGTGTACAGGAACAGTGCTGGCAGCATTTGTTAACAAAGCCAAAGCAATTATTTCTCCAGCAATTACAGGGTTCTATTAAATAATACCAGTAATTACAGGGTGCTATTAAATAGCAGTTATGAACCTTGTGCCCCATTTCCAAAAACAACAGGGGCATGGACTTTGGGCTCCTTAATCTCAAGAGGCTCTTCTGGAAGGGGTATTTACAGCACTGTTATCCAGACTTTTGCAAAACACTCCCATCTTTCAGGAGCATGTGCCAGGACACAGCCCAGGAGACAGCAAATGTTAAAAGCCCTTTAGGCACAGCCAGTGTTTTACATCTTATTGTTGGCCTGGCACCAAGTCTTCAGCTGCCCAAAGTAACCAATCTCCTGGATCTGATGGACCAAATCCCAATCTAAACCACGCGAGGAGGTGACCTAGGTACCTGGGAGCAGGTAGGAAAACATGAATGACGGGAGCTGGTATGGGGCTGCAAAAGGCAGCATAGGGTGTGGGAGAGCTTAAAAAATGTCCATTGTGGTGGGAGAGTTAATCACATGACAGCTCCCATGAGGGCTTGTCTCACAAAGGCTGTCTTTCACAGGGAGAACAAAATGAGAAAACCAGCTGCTAAAGGGAGAGAAAAGATGCTGTGGTGTAAGAGAACTTCTCTGGGCTTGCAGTAAGTCACTGGAGCAAGTTTGTTCTCTAAATGTATCTGAAATGCCTCCAAAGGAAACACGTTATTTTGAAGAAGGATGTTTTTATATGGAGCATAAAAGAGGTTAGTTGCCAATAGAAGAGCACAGCACAAGAAAATACTGAAAAACAACTGGAGAGTGTACTAGTGGTTATCACACAGGTCAGCAGTGTTAAATTAATGCTGCCATGCATTAATTTAAATGTATTGGAAACCCAAATGAACTAAGAACAGTCACATAAGCATAGTAAAATCTGTTCATTCACCTGCCTCCAGCCAATTTAGAGGCATTTTCTCTTTTCCTGTCCTGCATCTGTAGTCACTCGTACGAGTAACATTTGAGCTTGCATCAGAATTTCAAGCAGCTGTAAACCCCTAAAAGTGTTCAGATCAAGTTGGATTTTGCTTCATGACTGCAAACAGCAAATGCAAGTCCTGGCATGTGGTGCATGCTCATAGCAGGGTAAAGATAGAGCAAGGGAACTGCTGGGAAAAGCAACTGGCACAAAATTTGGTCTGGATTTCACAAAATGCCCAGAAAGGCTCTCCTTGCTTGATACTGTTTTCTCCATGTATATTTTCTCCCCAGCCCTTAAAATCAAACAAACAAAAAACCAACCAAACAAAACACAAAAAACCCACACAAAACCAAAACCCCTGAGTTTTCCTATGTAAACCAGTTTCATCCAGCTCCCCTTCACCTAATTAACCCAGAACCTTTAAGTCTTACAAAAAATCAGCAAGCCTAAAGTCACAGACTTTGAAAGACAAAGTCAACTGGATTTTAAAGGTTAATTCCTAGACACATTGGAAGATACTTCATGTGTATGGCTCAGTTGGCTCTGTTATTAAATTAGCAGGTTACAAAGCTGTTGGTACACCATGCTCTGCACTGGGACATTAAGCTTTGGGAATTTTCCTCTCGACACTGGCATTTCATTATCTGCTGCTGTTGATTATTCAGATTGCATTAGATGTCAAGACTTGCTAGATTCAAAGACCTCACTAAGACAAAGGCAGTTACATCCATCACAGACAACGCTGAGGAAATGAGTACAAAAGCTACACCATCCCTCAGGATAACAAGTGAATGGTATGAAGCAAAATATACCACACAGTGCTTTATTTAAAAGTCTCTTGAAATGTCACAATATCTTAGATTTAATAGCAGGAGGTGGGAAGGAGGGGGAAATTAATCCAGTTTCAAGATCATGGTCTACAAGCAGAGCTCAGTGAATTGCACTGGTTTTGGTTCTCACATCTACAATTCATACCTAGCTCACTTCTGCAGTACAGACACGTTCCAATCCTGAAAAGTGGGAGGCATTTATACAAAAGAGGAACAAACTAATTAAGAAATTACATTCCAAGTGCTCCTTCAAAGAGAAAGCCTGGTGTAAGAGCAGGTCCAGTCCACCACCACCCCAGCAGCCCGAATTATCCTCTATAGACAAATAACAGCTGTACCTAAAGATAAAGCAACCCCATGGTCTGCAGCTCCAAGGCAGCCTCATCCTTCTTGCCCCAAGGGCAGCCCTGCCTGGGGACCCCACCAGCAGCACCTCAGTGCCCCAACCCCTTGCTGAGGCTCCCTCCTGCCTGCTGTGGCCATAGGAGACTCTCCAAATCAGAGATACTCAATCCCATACCTTCACTCAGGCACCAACAATGGAAAATAGCCTGCACAGCCAGAAAATTGAATTTGCTTTTGTTTAATACCAACAGGGAAAAAAAAATAGTGGAGATTGCCTAATTATTCTCTTCAGCTAACCATTTTAACCTTGTTTCCTCCTACTAAGTGAATACCTTATGTAATTTCTGTGCTAAAAGCAGCTGAATGTCAGAGACATTGATCTTGGCTCCAGCCTTTGTTTTTATATGGTTTGGATCTACTCTGGTTTGGCACCACATTACAGGTTTCTATCAGTGTCCAAATGCCACTCTCTGTTTTGTTTTTGCTTGCTCACAGACCTCAGCCCTTTGGAGGACAAGCACGAGCCTGAGTACTTGGGGCAGTTAGCCTGTCATGGGAGGAGGCACTCCTTGTGTCCCCAGAGCATCCTCTTGGTGCCACCAGAGGACTCAGATGTACCAATGGGATCAGAAAATCTTTTCCATGTTAATTCACTGCCTCACTTCTACACCAAAATAACTATGGACATCACTGCCATCAGGTACCCATCCACTAGGACAGTGGAACCAAGGAATGACAGTGTTGAAACATCAGGACTTACATCCCTGGCTTGTAACCACGATTTTAGCTCTACCCTGCACAAGCCCAAGGCTCATTAAATTATTTTTTAATAAATATTTCTTTTTTAATAAAAATTCTTCATTCAGAGCATCCTCATGGCTTTTATTTCTGTTACCTTCCCCCCAAATACTGGACGCTGCCTCCAGCTCCCTGCGTGCTCTCTAGAAAAAGTACAAAGCATTTCCCCCCATTCTAGAATGATCCTCTATAAAGGCCCATTAATCACAGAGCTCACATTCATTTATTCATGCCACTATAGACAAGAAATATTTTTTGGTTTTAAAGGTTTCTTTAACAAATGAAGGTTGAGGTGCCAAAAGGGGGGGAAAAAAGGAAAGAAAATGGAAATAAAAAACTACATCAAAATATTAAACATGGGAGAATATCGAGCCAGTGCACTCATGGACTTCTTGCCAAAATCACTTGAAAGACTATCACAACTGAAACCAGGACAGAATAAAAGGACTGAAAATACTAAAAGAATATGCTGAACAATTAAAAACAAAACAGGCAAACAGAAAGTCTGACTTAAGAAACTTAACTGTGATCCCAAGGCGTTCCCACTATGCACCATAGCCCAAGCACTTCTCAGGGGCTGGAGTTGCCCTTCCCTTGTCAGGCAGTGCCGGAACAGGGGTCCTGTTTGGGACATTACTCTGTCAGCATTTCACATCCAGCCACAAACCATAACCTCAGGTGCCAGGCTCTGAAGGAACAACACCTTCTGCAGATGGCTTAAAGCAGGGGAAGGGGCAAGCATGGTGCTAGTTGGGAAAATATGCAAATATAGACCAGTTCAGATTTGGGCTCAGGGAACCATCAGCAATCCCTTCCCAAGGAGCAAGTGGGGATGAGAAGTGTGAAAGCAGAGAGGTGCAGACAGGGCCAGCAATGCATCCAGACCATTTGTCAGAGAAGGCAGCTCGTTTCCAGCTCAGCTTACTTTGAAGATGACTCAACACCAAGTTTTGATTCAAGAGCATCAAAGACAAGTAACAGATGTGGGGTTTGGAGCAAACAGCAGTAACAGCCAAGAATGTGCAGTGAAACACAAGAGCTTGTCCACACTAAGAGCCTAACATCTAACATTGCTTGTGGGAAGATGTTATCCACAGGAACAGCAATTGCTCTTGAAACCTAATTAGGCCTTGCCTGCATCAAAATGTCAGAAGGAAATAAAGGTGTCCGATCCAAATTTGTCAAGTGCCTTCCAGCATTTTCATAACAGATGGTGTGATTTTTGACAGAACTATGATGCGTGAAGTCAAGATTCATCTGCAAACTGCATATAATGAAGACATGATTAAGGAATTAAGAATCACTTTTGGAGATGGTGGTCTTAATCAATTAGCTTCCATTCCTTGAATGCTTGCCAACATGAAGTCTGTTCTATGGGCCATTTGCAAATGACCAAGGACACCTAAAGGTGCCAGTAGTTTCCTGTAACAGCCAGAAAATACAGTAACTGATAAAGCAAAAGGTGAACACAAGTTAAGTCTTCCAAAACTCCTTGTTCAAATTCCAAGTTGGCCATTATTTTATAGTTAATCTTCTGTCTGTTTGTGGTGATGAGGGAGGCAGATGTTTAATTAGTTTTAACAAAAAATTCCATTAAAAATTGTCTTGCTTCTACTGAACTAGATTTATAACCTGTGTAGACAGAGACAATTGAAAAGCCAGAGAAAAGTATTCCATGGGGAATCCAAGAAAATCTGTATCTCAGAACATTTTCTCCTGCACTTGGGGACCTTCAAGGTCTGTAGACTCGGATAGAAAAAGCACGTGCATTTTTCAGCTGTCACCATCGCTTATTCACTTAACAAAGGAAAAAGAAAAGCCTAATTACTCATGGGCCCCTTTTTAATTTGCAGGGTTAGCGAAGTTTGAGGGGGAAAAAAAAAAAAGAAAGAAAAACACACAGATGAATTATCCCTGCACTTAGAGCAGTAAGAAGATAGTGATGTTTCCAGACAGGTAGGTCCAAAGTGGAGTGCTCAGGAAGCATTACAACCCACAGTGCTATTCCAGTTTACCACTAACATCACAAGCTAGCAGCCAGTTTGCAACCCTCTGCAATTTTTATTTTCATGTTTTTAAGCAATATTTTGCTCAGGGACTTGTTTCAATGTTATTCTACCCCAACAGCCTCATCAAGGCAATTTGTATACCCACCCTCCTCGTGCACCACCTCCCCAGAATCCTCAATTCAGCAGGTCCAGCAAGCAGAGGTTGGGGGTTTTTTTCGCTGTACAAAAAGATTTCTGAGCTAGACTAAGGCTTTTTCTTTTTTTTTTAATTTAAAATAAAAGGTGTCCTTTCATCTAGCCACCCCAGCTATAATAGGAAAACCCTCCTCATGCAGAAAAACTGTTGTGAACAAATAACTAAAAAGCAGTTCCAAGCTAATGTTTTGCAGTCATATTTTACTATTATTCTGTTGAGCACAGAAAGACTTATAGTCATGGTTATTCTGCCTCTTCAACCCTCCAAGTGCCCCACATATACTGCTGTGATCCATCCCCAGAACCCTGCTAACATGATTTTACACTTGTTACAATTTTCTTTCCTCTTCTCTTAATTAACACAGCTGTGAAACTCATTGCTCTCCCTTAACCTAACAAATTTTAACATATGCAATAACATCAACAAACCTATCAATTAATTATTTGAAAATACCAATAAAAACATGTTTTGGGGCAGTGTACAACCATCTCGATGTAAATTGGGTTTAGAAATAAAGGAGATCTCTGACTGAGCTGAAAGGACTTGCTTTTGATCACAGAAAAAGCCTGTAAGCACAATGAGACCTTGGCCTTTTCCAGGCTGCATTCTCATATTTGCCCATATGAAAGGGGAAAAAAATTGCAGGCACATTGCTTTCAGGGCACATTTCAGCCTTACAGAAAATTGAAATTTTTGTTTTAAATAACACTACCATCTTTGCCATTGTGAGCAGCAAACTACATTAGCCAAGACCATTTTTTAAACTGCTGTTAAGAAAAATAGGTTTTTCAAGTAAACACAGTCCTGTGTCTAGATCAGGCCTGAAAAACATCCACTAAAACCATCCGAAGAGAAAGACGTAGCAACAGCAGATTCTCCTTCATGCAGGAAAAGGTCTTTACTGCAGACAAAGTCTCTCCCCAGGGTCAGCCCCAGCCCTTTCCCAGGGCACTCAGATGCATCTGATGGGAGATTTTGGACTCTTCCTCATTGGGTCAGGCCTCTGAAGAGTTTTTGCAACACCCAACACCTTGGTCAATAAATGCATCATTAGAGGTTGCATCCCTGCCCTTCACCAGCAAATTCCCTCCCTGGAACCATGGAGAGAGCCTTTGAAGCCTCACACTTCATAAGGAGAAAAAGATGTGAGTCAATATATACAGGAGCAAACCCCAGTGGGAAAGGGTCACAGCAAGGAGAGATCATGAAGGTCTTTGCATTTCCATCAGGACCGGGTTCCCCTGGTCCTCAACAGGGAGAGCATGGGAAGTGGGCTATGGCCCCAAGGCTCAGCTCCTGCCTCTGAATCCATCCCACTCCTGTGGCTGGCCTGACCCAGCAAACCTCCACTGTCACCTCAAGGCCATTTCCCGCTCAGAAAAAGCTCAGACAGTTTAGATTATCCTCCTCCCTTTCTAAAATGTGCTTTGTACTTGTGCCCAGGGCAGGAGCAGTTTAGATAGCATAAATAGAAATAAATGATAACTATAAAGCAAATAACAGCAGTGTGGAGGGAACGGCATCTCCCAGAGTGTGTTAAGGCAGTGTTAAGAAACACAGAACATGCTGCATTGAATATCAGATCAGGAAGAATGGCTTTTTTTCTCCCTGGTGAAACCCCAAGGCATTTCTTGCTCTGCTCTGAGGCACAGTGCCAGTGCCTTTTTTAACAGAAACTTGTTTTCTGGCCAAGCATGGGAACTGGGAAACTCTGGTGAATCAGAAAATGTCCTGCTCTCAGTACTCCAGTGGGTTCTGGGGTTTTCTAAAGCTCTTCTTTACCTCCCATGGCAGCAACCTACAGAAAGCACTGGCAGGAGGGCCCTGTTTTCCTCTCGCTATTTACAGTCATCCCTCCCTCCTCTCCAGCTCAGACACAGGTCCCCTACCCTGACCACATCCTATTTATCAGCCTTCCTCAGGAACACTTTCATCCTCTTACTCTTCTGAACTTATTGCTCCCATCTGGCATCTCCCACTTCATTCAGTTGCTGATTTGTAGGAAGGAGTATGGAAGCATGATGTGTGTATGGTACAGGGTCCTAAGGAAGCTGTGGAGAACTATTCATCAAAAGAATTATTTTCCTACACTGTGTCACTTACCCATTTGATCTAGTCAATGGATATGGGTGGAGAGCTCTGCTTGCAAAGGCTTGAAGAACCCTGCATGGATAATAAGGCAGGACATGAAAATATAAGGAAGAAAATAAATGCAAGATGTAAAGTGATATTAACATCACAGCAGACTTGGGAATTTCCTGCATCTCAAAGTGAATCCAGAGAGGATTCCCAGAGAGCTGCTTTTCCCCAGCCAAAGCAGAGCTAAGATCCCTGAACACAGGGAGGAAAAGTGAAGAAACACCCCAGGGATGTTGCAAGCAGCATGTTCAAGGCAGCAATAGAGTTAATGAAACTTCAGTTCATTGAGGGAATTGAACATCTAACTGAGCATGGCAGGTGAGAAACAACCAAGGAATGTGTGTGACAATACAGCAAGGCTGAGCAAGAGGCTTCAGGATCTAGCTGACTTTGGCAGGATCCAGAGCCAGCCCCAGGGTAATAAAAACACTGCTGCCCAAACAAACTTGAGCAAGCATCGAGACACTGTTCAGCATGTAAAACAGTTGGCAAAAAGGCACAGGGCTGCTCCTGGCAGGTTCAAAGCAAATCACTGTGAACTGGAGGATTATACCAGGGAAGAGTCACTTCATGCCCTGCTTCTCGTATAAGGCCACCATCTCAGACTGAGATCTCTTCAATGAAGCATCACTGTGGGGAGAGGGAGGGCTCTTGCATGGCAGGAATGAAATAAAAAAATAAATATAACTCGGTATGGTTCCAAAACTACATGAATATTTAACTTCAATTTGCACTCAAAAAAGTGGATTTTGAGTGCTGGGACACAAATAGAATGACTAATACAAATGAGTTAATAGATATGGAAATCACACCCATCTGAAGTGGAAGTAAAAGCCAGAGCTTAACACACTCAAGTTAGGGGGATTGGGTAATTCCCGAGGATAATGATAATTAAAAAAAATAAATCTATCAAGGCATAAATGGCAGTGTGTGCTAGGAAACAGCAAATATAAAACTATGTTTAAGAGAAGCCCATTAATCTGACTGCAATGCTGTGCAAGATTTCCTGAACAAGTTATGAAGGGAACAATAATTAAAAGATATGGCAGTTAATGGAAAGCTGTATAAAATGTAGAATGCGTGCACGAAAAGAAGCTCATGCCAGACTGAATCCAATATCTTTCTTTAAAAAGATAACTGATTTTCCATGGGAAAAAATGTGGTAGGTATAATCTATCTGGACACCTGTAAGGAACTTGGAAATAAAACTGCATGGGAAATTGCTGCTTGGAACCAGAAAAAAGAAGAGGTGCTACAAGAATTAGTGAGGAACTCACCGAGGAGGTTACCAGGATACACAAAGAGAGGCTATCAGTCCCAGAGGAGTCTCAGCTCTCCCGGACTGAGGTCAAGGACAACCTTGTCTGGCACTGTTGGTGACAGTGCTGCCTCAGACAGGACAACTGATGGCAACCTGGGTGGGAGAGATCAGCTCCAACAAGGCTGAGCTTTACCACACAGGGAGGCAGAGAGTGACCTCCAGGACTGAATTAAGACAGTAGGATTAAAAAAACCCTCTAAATTCACTCATGCACATTTAGGCATTAATGAACCTCTGTGGTCCGACATGAAACCTCATCAGCTGGAAAGGCAGAGATCAGCCCATCTCAGAGTAGACACAAGGTAGCCATGAACAAGAGAAATTTGGCTTTAAAATACACCACATCAGGAATTTCTGATAGAAGCTACTCAAGCCCTTCACATCATGTTAAAGAGAGCAGTGCCGTTCCCATTAAGGATAAATACAGTTTCATTGCTCACATTTGGAAGGCTTGAATGACACCCATTATCCAGACATGCACTGTGTCATTTCTATCCATGGCTGTAGAGCTACCATCTTGAGGTCGAGAATATTGTTTAAAAAAAAAATCAACCATACACATACAAAAAACCCCCAAAACAAAACACAAACAAAAAACACAACCCTCCTCCAAAAAAACCAAATGAACAAAACAAAACAAAAAAACCCACAAAAAAACAAAGACACCAAAACAAACACCCCACCAACCAAAATGCCCTTCAGGTTGTGTTTGGCTGAAAACAAACAGCCAACAGATCCTTCCTGGTGATACACGAAAAGTCCCAGAGCATTCACTGGCTGATACCTGTATCCCAATTGGCACAGACTGATTGCCAACAAAGCATTTTTTCCATGCTATATTCTCACCCTCCCATCCGTTATCTTAGGCTAATCATAATATTTTAAGCCACTGCTGGGTTTCTATGGTTGATGATATTCAATTCTCACATCTTAGGTACTTAATAAACCTACATGCAGAATGAGCCCTTTTTTTTTTTAGGGAATGTAGCAATTTATTGTCCTTTGAAGTAGACAAGGACAGCATTGTATATATCCTTAGTTTTAGGAATGTTCTGTGGAAATTTTATGTTGTAAACTACCCAGTTTCTTCCAGTTGTCTCCACAGCTGCAGCACAGCTTTGTTTCTTCACACAGTTTCAGTCCATCCTCTGTCTCTCCTCTGCAAGCTCAGTCAGATCACTGCAAGTGACATGATGTGAAATTCGCTTTATGGTGACATAGAGGAGGTTCAGATACTCCATCCCCAACTTCACACTGTGGATATTGCTGAGGCACTAAAGATGGACCTGTGGTAAATCACTTGCCCCACAAGGACCAGCAGCACTGATGTGTAGCTTAGAAAAGTACACCCCTTGGCAAAGGAAAGAACTGGGACCATTCTCCTGCCATCAGAGAGGAAAACTCAGTGTTTCTTTAATGCCATTAATCAGTATAGTCCTGGCACCAGTCAAACCCACTCTATTGTGGAAAAGCCCAAAGCACAACTTCCCTGGGCCATGCCAGGTAAGTCCAATACCAAAAAAGAATGGCATTGGTCTGGACTGTAGCTGGCTGTGCTGCCACTTGGGAGGCCTTTCCACAAATGCACCTTCTCCTTGCCTTGCAGGAGCACATTACCACCCTGAGTTTTCCCCAGGCACAGTGACACCTCTGTTCCAAGATTACAGGCACAATTTTCCCTGTACTGGCAAACTGGCAGATACTTCATCAGCATGAAAATGTCTGTATGGCTATTAAAGAAATAAAATCTGGAAAAGCTGCACACACCAAGTGGTACTAAACTGCTATAAAATTCAAATCAAGCGGCATTGCATTCCACAAACTTTTCCCAAACCCACCCCAAGTAAGGTTATTAAATGGAAGTGACTCAAGTGCTGTAGAGAAAAAAACAATATGAGAATTCCTGAGAAGCCGATGCATAATTTTCCCATCTCAAGGCCGTAATGTGGTAGTGCTAGGAAGGTTTCCTATTTTGGAAACATCAGGCAGGCACATTCTGTCTCCATCTCAGCATGCCCTAATCAAAAGCATCCTGATCTCAGGTTCAGCAGCTATTTGCAGGAACAGCCAGCAGCACACAAACAATCAGAGAGATTACAGAAGGGATGAGTCCTGCACCAAGCAGCCTTAGCAGGGTCTCTTACCCTTCCAAAACATGTGTCTTTGTGCTTTAATATCTCCACACACTGCTGCAGGGACCAGACAGGAACAATACAGACAAGATGTGAGCAGTACAGCCAAACCAGGCTTCCCAGGATGTCACTCAGTCAAGGATGCTAAAGATAATCTAGTTTAATTGCACTTTCTGTGGCTTGTTTTACAGTCTCTGGGTACAGTGAAGAATGCAGGAATGACATTGAGAGCAGGGCAAGAAGGTGATGAACCAGCCTGGGAAGCACCTGCAATGAGCAACAGCATGTAAAATTACAAGTTGGCTTTTCAACAGGAGACAGAAGAAGGTCCAGTCCTGATAGATACAATTTCAGGCTTAACTGCTTTAAAGAGGCTCAGCCATGCAGTGACTGATGGCTCTGCCCTCCCAGAAACCAGAGGTTCCAGAGGTTCAAACATTGTGAAATGGAAGTCAGTGTTGATGAGCCAGAGCTCACTTTTCATTACAGAAATAATGAATAAACATCTACTCCTCACAGAGGGCAATAGAAAACTTTACAAGACCATCAACAATTTGAATCTTAACAAGCTTAAAATATATGAATACTACAAGCATTTGATCTTAGAGAAGAATATTAATTTACTGCTGAAGAATATTTTGGTTTTTCACTTTCTGTGATGAATATCTCAGACAAAATCAAATCTGTTTGCATTGCTACTTCTGTTCATCAGATCATCCTGAGGTATCATTCAGAAGGTAATTGAATAAAGTTTTTAATCTCAGATGACATTCAAACATAAGTAAACAGTTCTCACTATTAAAAAAATAACCCTTACTTAACAGGTGGAAGACACAATGATGGCTTTTAAAGAGATTGCAGTATTAAGCTGAACAAAGTGACAGAATTGACAGTATCTCTTCAGTGGTCTGTTGAAAACAAAATTTGCTTGCAAACATTAGAGTCACTGTCTCAGAAGCTCTCTGGGAAGATTAGCCATACATGGAGATGGCCAAAAATCTACAGAAGTCAAGTTATATTTGCAGAAAGCTAAATACAAGATTTCAAAAATACACAAGAAAACCAGTATAGTTCATAACCCAGTCACTGTTTCTCTTAATTATTTTCTTACTGCTATTATCTTTTGGGGAAAATATGAGCATTTTGTCCTACGAATTGATATTTAATTGAAAAGATAGTAGTGAGAAAAGGCAATGCATAAGCTTAGTAATCAAGTTTTTTTATTATTTCTGCTTATCCTTGTAAAGGAATATATGTAAATATTGCCATTGAAAAACCTGCAGTAGCTTTCACCAAGAACTCTCTTCAAAAGAGAATAAAAGAAGGCTTTGTTTCTGACACATGGGCAGCTTGCACAGCTGCTCCCTGCTCTCCCAGATGTCCCTGGTGGCCAGCCCAGATGGACCCTCACAGTTCTGCAGAGAGCACACAGTCATGAGCCTCAGGAAAGTTTATGGGATCACTGACAAGAAAGCCACAATTACAACTCCAATTTTCCCTACACCCTGCCTGCAATCAGCGGTTTGCTGCCTGCAGGCGCCCGTGCCACCGTGCAGGGGTGGGGACAGGCTGCAGTGCTGGCACAGGGAGAGGATGCTCGTGCTGCTGAACCGCAGGGTAACACAGCCTGGGCACCTCCTGCGGCTCAGCCACCACAGACCCACAGCAACCACCACAAAAGTGGCACCAAAAAAGCCTGCTTAATGGTGTTTTGCCCCCCTCTCTTATGGTCCTCATTCCTCCTGTGCCTGTCCTTCTGCTGAGCTGACAACACTGGGAAAGACAGGACAGCTCAGGGGCTGCTGTTCAACCCTGCCTCCACTCCACCTTTTTGGGCACATCTGCCCTTTGGAAGATTTAAGGAAATCAATATCCTCTGGTCTGTGAGACACATTGCTTCTTCCTAGAAGCCTTATATTTTATTAAAACCGTGATGTAGTTTAAAAAAGAATAAAAAACAAAATAGGAAGGAACATACTTGCCTGGAAGCCTTCCTCACTGTCTCCTTTTACCTTAATACAGATATTGCAAACCACCTTCTGTAGACATATGAACTTTTAAAGAGCTTACAGAATTTGCTGAACACTGTGAAACTGGCTCCACCTTGACACAACAGTTTCCACAGTATCTGTAGCACCTGAAAGAGACATTGCCATCAAAACCCAGCATGCCTGCTAAATTGGACAGTCCTGCAGAGACTGCAAAATTCCCCCAAGATGAAGACAAAATAGTTCACAAGAGAACAATACCCTCCAGGTTAGCACTGAGTTCACCCAAGCCAAAATTCCAGACAAGAATGTCTTAAGACATCTCAGCCTCTGATTTCAGAGAATCGGCCTCACCCTCACTGCCTGATCTCTATACCAAAACATCCCCAGTCCTGCTGCCCTGCACCAGGCTTGGTTCTGCTTAACCGGTATGGTGCCCTCTATGTCCCCATGCATTTGAGAAACCACCGCAGTCAGAATTGTTCTCTGTCAAGAATGGTTAACAATCCAATTAGCTTAAAATTAGTTGTTTTTAAGGTGCATGGCAAGAAGATGTTTAAGTCAGGAGGAATCCTCCTCTTTAATTAACTTCGGTGGAAAACAAGTTAGTCACATCAGGTATGGATATGTTTGTTTTGGTTCACTAGATTTCTTAATAAACACATTAGGTGTAACATTCTAAGCTGAACTTAATTGCACAGCCATAACAAAATTCAATAAAGAATATAGTTAACAATTGCTAAACTGCAGCAGCTCCTGTTACTGGTGCAGAGTTATTACAGATGGTAGTGGTCATCTGGTTCCTCTGGAGCCAAGCAGAGCAGTGACTGAGCCAACCCATAAAAGAGGCAGAGAAAGGGAGAAGCTAATATGCACTTAAATAATTGTGTAGCAGAGTCTTGTAAATTCCAATTTCTGTTAACAGTTTCCCATGGAAAACAAGCAGCTTTGGCTAGCATGGTCCACGGTTCTCCCACCCAAGAACCATTTTGTTCCCTTGCTGAGAGCTGAGCTCACTGTAAATTTTGCTGCAGAGATGCCCCAAGCAGAAGACCAGTCCTGCTAAGCTCTCCAGCAACACACCAGGATGAAGGATCATGGCATCAGTCGCTCCTGTAGCACTCACTCATAAGCCAGGTAGGAGTAATGAATGGTTTTTCTCTGCAAGTCAGTGCATGGCTTTAAGGATTTCTATTCACAAGCTGGAAATTTTTGGAGGAAAGAGTAGAAGGAAAAGATAGAGCCAGCATCTCCCACCTGTCAAGGACATGCCATCACAGCTCCAAGGATTATGAGGGTTTGCCCAGTTTCCCTACCAGAAGAGCACAGCCAAGCAAAATGCAGTCTGTTGTTCAGTATTACCATCGTTGGAACCTCAACAGTTTTCTAGGCATTTTTTGCCCATGACTTGACCGATGAGAACTCATTTTGCAGCAAAAGGAATTGGTGCTTCCACACACATGATCTTTCTCTGGCAGGAGAGGAAAGCTGGGCTGGTGCTTTTGTAGAGTCATCCCTGCCGTGCTGTCAGTGCAGAGTAACTGATGATGCAGGAGTATGGCAAGGGTAGATGAGGTGAGACCCTGTGAGCCTCTGTACCATGAGCAGCACTGCAGCTCTGCACACTTTCAAAGAGACATTCAAATGAAGAAGCCCTCCAGGCACAGACTCTTCATGTCCCAACACATGCAAGTCCCACACTTTGTATAAGCTGACCCAGCCAAGACAAGGAGCAGCAGCAGTGACAGAGACACAAATAATTCTAGTTTTGTTTGACGTACCTTTAAATTTCTATTCCTCATGATATGCTGAGCAGCAGCAGTTGATCCAAATACATATATATATAGAACACATTCCTGTGATGGATATCTTCCTTTCCTACCGTATTGCTCAGTCAGTACACAAATTAACCTCAGTCAATCAATCATTCTGCTATCAGCACCTATCACCATATATTAACTCCAGTGATAAGACAGTGATAAGATGAAGTTTAGAAATAGGCCTCTAACCTCTGGCTGGTGCAAATAAGTTTACACAGCCCATACTTCCACAATCCCATGAGAAGCAATAATACTTACTACCTCTAGCTTAATGATGAGCACAGACTGCATATCTGTACTTTTACAGATACCCTGGAGAAAGGTGAGGGAAAATGCACTCCATAAGCATACTGATGAGTTATGTAGAAGTGCTCCCAGTACCCGTTAGATTCTTTAATATGATGTACTCTATTAAGAGGAATGCAGGCTGGACAAATCACTGTTATTTTACAAGTGATAGGCAGAGAGGCTGAGGACAGAAGGAAGTTCTCTGACCAAAATTTAATCAGACAGAAGACAGTGCACAGGGGTTTTGCTGCTGTTCTACCCATCATCCCTGAAGAGAAGAAAAATGATCCTTGCTCAGCTGTGCTGGTGGAGAAGAATTACTGCCTTGCTGGGGACAAGAGTTGAGGGCATTTTCTCCACAAAATCATCTCCAAAAGCTGTTCATTTGTTTTTGCCTCTTCCCAAAAGCCAATCATGTCCCAAGCCATCCACTGAACATACCCTCAAAATGGTATAATTTGTTCCACTCCTTGGTAAAGTCCATTTTGGACTAAAACAGCAACAATTTCACAAAGTAAAATATATTCAGCTTCTTTTGGTAGATGAAGCATATCAGTCATGGAAAAGCTCTGCAGTTTTTCCCCCTCCACTTGGAATTGCAGACTGTACTTGGCCTCAGGTGGTTCAAAGCATTTATATTTGGAAATACTGGTTGTTTGCAACTAAAATTGTGTTGCCAATCAGAGGAAAATGCATATTCTCTTCCCAAAGGTTTTGCAGATGCCTGGCTGACCACACACCTCTCCATACCACTCAGCCATCTGAGGTGGCATCACAAGTGACTCAGCTGTCATTCCCCTACTATTTGGTGAATATTCCCTATTCAAGGGCAGTAACAGCCAGAAGAAAGAAATAACCCATTTCAGTTGTGTCACAGCAGAGAGCCTGGAAAGCATCAATTGAGGTCAAGGGAAAGAGTTAAGAGGACTAAGAGCACAGGGGCAGTCAGCAGCAAAATATTGCCAATTAACAAAAAGTGCACAAGTGTTCATTCTATTTAAGCTAGTTAAGTATTGAAATTAATTGTTATGGACTATTAAATAAAACTAAAGTCAAAATTAACTTCCATACATGCTACGCTTCGCCTTATAATGGCTTATTAGCAGTGCTTGCTAAGGAGCATCACCCCACACATAGCAACAATGCTGCTTCCTCTGGGATCTGCCTGTGGATAGTTCCCCGTGCATCAGGCAAGTGCTTGACACTTGTGGATCAGCAGCCAACTTTGTTCATCTGAGCTAGACACATCTGGAGAGGCATAATAACCAGCAACCACCTCCTGAACATTTCAAGTGACAGCACTCTTCTCAGAGCAGCTTTAAAATCACCCCCTTCCACATGTTTGCTAATTAGTCTCTCCTAAAAATACATCACTTGCCCTGGAGACCAAGAGGATTAAGTCACAGATTTATTTTTTTTCAAAGACATGATAGTTTTATAGGAGGAAAATTTGGTAAATATATGGAAATGAACAAACTTCTAAAAGGTTCTCTGATTTTAAGTAAGACTGTTCTGCATCACCAGCTGTTTATATGCACTGATTGAAGGCTTAATTGACAAGGGATAATTGCTTATTCTTTCTAATATATGGTGAATTACATTTTTCTGACTCAGCACACCATGCTGATGAGAAGCCTGGCAAAACACTTGTGACAGAATCAGTTCAGAAAGCAGGAGCCACACACACTTTTTAACAGGAGGGGGTCACTTGTGTGCTCTGACTGTGTGTGCCTCATCCCGAGCTCTGGAGAACTGTGCTGAGTCTTGAAGAAAGCTGTGACACCACCCAGGAGGGCTGGGTCCCCCTGGCACTCTGAAATAGCTGATAGTGCTACAGAGGTATCAGCACATCATCCCTGGTGCAAATCTGCCATCAAACACAGACACATTACTAGCGTACAACAGGATCAGAGTTCAAAGCTGTGAGAGGGCTTAAACATTGACTATTCACTAATCAGGTGAATGTAAGATCCACTTAAGACTACAAGCATTTAATAATGCTAATGAAAATTAGCAAATGCTGGTAATTGCTTTGCAGAAAATACAGCCCAAGGAATGAGTGGGAGGAAGATTTAAACCCCTGTAGTATTTGAAAGTAAAAGATTTTTGTCCTTAAAATGCTTCACAGTACTTTAAACTGGGCAAAGATTTTTCAGAAGGGATTCTGTGGATTTGAGAAGTGCAGTTGGAAATCTTTCCAGAAGTCTTAGCAAATAAGTCAGAAGAAGGTATTATTGGGTGCCCTCAAGTCCAACCAAATCTGCAGGTTCAGCCCAAGAGCAGAAAAATACTCCCTTAGTTTAGCACTGCTGTCAGGCTGCTACAAGCTCTGGTGAGTGTTGACAGAGGTCCTGTACAAGACAGGATGGGAAAATTCTTCCTTGATGAAACACTAATTTCAGTGCTCAGGCAAATGCTTCAGACAAGTGAGGCAGGAAGGCCCTGGTAGTACTTTATGGATGTTCTCACATACCACCCCAACACTACTGACTTCAAAGGCTTTGGATGAGGCAGTCACACTCCAGGAATATCTCCAGCTCTAGCTTATCAGATGAGAAGCTTGTTTGAAATCTAAGGCAAAGATATGCTAAGGCTCTTCCTTGTCTGTGGAAAGTTATTTTACCTAATACTTTTAATGCTGACTACAGAGGGTAATTGGCCAAGGTTGGCCAATAAACAGTTAAAAATCTCCAGTTACTTTCTAAATTCAGACTTCCTTGAAAATAACCTATATCCCATTTAACCAGCTCCAAATATTTAATGATTTAATGCTTATTCAATAAGTTTCAGTGGAATTTTTGTTTATATCCAAACAACACTCCTGATAGGTTGAAATACAGTATGTCTTAAAATTAAAATCTACTACTGAGAAATGTAATCTAGTATTTCCTTCAGATTAAGGCCAACATTACTGAAGACATTTCTTGAGCAACTTTACCATTCCCATTCTGCAGAGCTATTAAAGGATGGAAAATAAGTTACATCTGCAGAGGTCTGGGGTTCATCTTCCCTTGTGGGGTACCCAGAGGGGTCCCCCTTGCTCGCTCTCCCAGCCCCACACAGCCTAGGGATAGCTGCTGAGCACACACATGGGTCCAGCTTCACCTCCCTGCGTCACGATGGGACAGTGCTCACTGACTGTCCACAAACTGACCAAGTCAGGGTCTTTTTACTTATATCTGCCTCCAACCTGTGCATCCCACATGGTCACTGGTTGGGCTGCATTTCACAGCTGGATGGTTCTGGGCCACAGCCAGTGTCCTGATTTATACAGGTACTTGAAAGCATTCCAGTGCTCAGCTCTTGGGAAACATCCTTCCCACAGACCTCTTTGGGAGTTAGTACCAGCACACAGCAAAGGGCAACAGAAATTGTCAGCTAGTGTGAAGCTTTGTCCTGGCATAACTTTCACAAGTCAAAGCTGGACAAGGAGGAATCAAGGTTGGACAACACATCTAGATCAGGTTTTATGATGGAGTGACATGGTCCTACAAAGTGCTAATGAAGAGTCTCAGAAAAAGGCAGAGAACCACTAACAAGGCACAGATTAATAATCACTTTGGCTCTTCTATTCTTTCCTAAGGGAGGGAAGAGTCTGTAACAGCAGAAGTGGTCCCAAGCAGCAGCTGAAGCTCCAGGAAGCCTTCTAACCCCACCATGTCCCCAGGCCTCCATACTCATGTATTTCATTAGTGCATTTGCCTGGATGGAGAGGTGGAATACACCCTCTTCATCACCCCAAGGACCAGCCCTTATTCAGTGCCAGTGACTTGCCACACAGTGTTAAAGGCTTTGCAATGTGACATGGGAATACAACTCATGTAAAACCACCGTATCAGGCCTCTGCTGTTTAATTCAGGGAGAGAAAAAGGGAATGGTGGAAAGCCATGAGGCTGAATTGTGTCTTCAAGGCATTTTAGGGCTCCAGCAGTGATGCCCAATTAACACAAGCAGCCAGTGCCAGGTGCACTCCAAAGCACAAGGTGCAGATTACTCTATAAAAAAGAGACATCAGTTTACCACCTCCATGCAGCATGTTTTCCAGAGGTTCTGCTGCATCTCACCAAGTAGAGTCATTTTCTTAACCTACTGCTGTAGGCTATGAGTTACAAAGCAATACAACAGAAAAGAGGAAAAATGAGGATAACCCAAAGAAAATAAATCTCTGCTTGCTCTCAAGGAAACTGTTGACTCACTCACCAAGCACAGCACCAAGACTGCCACAGTTCAAGACGGTTTGAACAATAAACTCAGAGCAGGAACTTAGAAGTCACAAACCTCTGTCTTAGTTTTGCAGCAGCTGGGAGATGCTTCCCTCCATAGCAGCTCTGGCTTTTGATGACAGCCTTGTGCCACCAGCTCCACAGTCAGGCAGCAAATAGTTTTTTCAGCCCTAAGCTCACAGCACTTGAGAGGCCACTGACTTTGTGCTGGCCAACTCCTACTTGATATGTTAATGGGGAACATTAAGGAACCCAGAGGGTCAGAAAAAAAAGGTTCAGAGAGGTTCCGAGCTCCAAAAACATACTGGGGTTCTAGTATCTTCTTCACAATACACAGCTGGAAAAAAACCTAAACCAAAACTTAGGCTACCAGGATTGCAACAGCACTCTTTGCACCAACATGCATTCAGTTTGTGCTGCCTTCTTGCTCTCTCCTTAGAGACTTTTCAATCCCAACCACTACCTAAAGAAACATTGCAAGAAAATGGGAAAAAAAAACCAACCGCTTTTCTAGACTGTGTCAAAGCTGCCAGCAAAAAAAAAGAAAAACCTGAGCCTCCTTCTTGTGGGAGATGCTGAATGAACAGCAAGCTGTGCCCAGAGCAAGACCACTGAGGGCACCAGCTGCCTTCGCAGAGCTGGACACTGAGCCATATATTGCCATCCCACTTCTGGTGGCAGCCACCCTCAGTGGCACAGGTGCTGCCTCACAGCAGCACAGGGATGCACACAGTGCTCTAGAAGAGAACAAGCTGCCTCAGACAAACAAGAGAACTTGAATTCCTGCCCAGCACACCATCCCCTTGAAAGGGAACTTTCAGATCAGCATTTATTAATTCTGGAGTGTGATTTTTGTTTCCAAGAAACTTTCTCGGCTAAAACAATGAAAAAATTGCTGGTTTGGCAAAGTTTCTGATTGAGAATTCAAATGACAGCACGAGGGTTTTGCTGATAACCAAATCATATACATTTTTGTTTTATAGCCACTGCTATTTGCTGCAGAATATTTATGGGATGTGGAAAAAAACTACACATTCAGCAGAGCTCAAACTTCTTTCCCCAGCCAGGTCTTTGAGTAATCAAAAGTTTTTCTGGACAACGTACAGATGTTACAGAGGTCCAAGCAGACACCTCTGCTGCACACTTGTGAGCCACTTCACCCTTTTGTATAGGATCAGGACTGACAAGGGCCTTTAGATAGAGCAGTGAGGAGCTGCACAAGACTCATCCACATCCTTTCATTTCTGTTCCCTGGGGTGCAACAGCCCCTGCTGCTTCAAAGTCCCCGGATTCCTTCCTATTCCTCATAGAGCCTCAAACCAGCCTCAGAAGCAACCAGCCAGAGCCCTCCAGCCACAATATTACTTTATACAGCACCCAGCAAATCTTTCACCAAGCAACCTGGGAAACCAATCTGAAATTTGGTTCAGCCAGAGGAACACACAGTTATCCTGCTCCTATGCACAAAGCACATAAAAGCCCACTCAAAAACTGTTTCCCTCCTATATTTTAATTTAAATCAACATTAGTACAAATAGATGCTCTCATATAAGTTGTTTCTAGGTAGCCTGGCTTATGAATGTGGAGTTATATGACTTGAAAGTCTTCCCTGCCCCCACCCCCACCTTTTTTAACACATCTTGCAGTTAAGAGTGGATGCATAAGGCAATTTCCAGCTCTGGCTCTTGCCTCCCTCAGTTTACCTAATAGATCTTCAGGCAATGCCGCAGATTACTTGATTGTTGTAGATCTCACACTGCCACCTCTGAAAAACTGTGTTGACAGACACCAGTGACTGTAGGTCAGAGCAAGCAGCTGGCAAATGGTTACTAGTGCTGCTGTAGGGGAAAAAAGACTATCAAGCCTGGAGTATTTATCAGACTGCCGGAGAGCTGACTTGCCTGCTAAACAGGGTGGGTTGGTTTTTTTTTAATCCATTCAGATGAGGAGGGAGTTGGAATCTTATACAGCTCTTTGCTGGAAAGGAACACCTTTCCAGTCTAGCAATTGCAGCCCTGTCCAAATTACCACCACCCTGACAGCCAGGATATATTGCCTTACTACCTTTTTTAAGAGCAAAATTCATGGATTTGCAGCTACAACCCCTACCATTAATCATCTGTGTTGAAAGATTTGACTTTTGTGCATCTCCAGAAGAGTCCTTTGATATGTAAAATCTGTATTAGCCCCCAGGTGACGGCTCTCAGATGGAGGGTCAAGGGACTAATCAAGACCATGAGTTTCCATTCAGACAAATGACCGCAGTAGGAGTAAGGGGCACTGCAAAGAGCCTGGAAACCATCCTTGATACTTGCTTTCCTTAAGGACATGCACATGCTGGAGACATAGAGCTGACACTTGCAGTCTGTCTACATCAGGTCAGGATGCCTTCCTGAACTGCTCAGGCCCATATTTCCCAGGTAAAAGCATCCCAGGTATGTGCAGACAGGGCATCCTCAGAAGTTGTGATGTATCTGCCATCATTACTGAACACAGCTGGTTTCATTTCTCAGCTAAGCTCATCAATCCATGGAGAAGCTATTACTGTTATTGATGTGCCTCAGACCACAGGAGTCCTCAGACTTCCAACCCCAAGAGCTTTAAAGTCACGAATTAAGCCCTAAGAGTCATTATTAAAAAAGCTGCAACCGTTGCATTATTTTCATCTGCCGTCTGTTTAAATGCTTTAGGCTATACTTAGCTCAAGGTTTCTCTCCACAAGAGCTAGAAATTTACTTGCTCTTAATGAAAAAAAAGTCCAATTGTCCTGGAGTTATACAGTGATTTGAATCGAAGTTTTCATTATTGTGATACTTGCAGTATAGGCAAAATGCTCCAGTACTTCCAACTTGTCCTTGAGAACACATTGCTCAAGGTGGGAAAGGATGAAAATCCAGGATCAGGACAGAGCTTTTCTCACATCATGTGTTCCCATATGCCTTTGGAAGACACAAGTGACACTGACATTAAGACAGTGACTTCCTTAGGTGCTTGCCTGCACTCCTCATCATTGATTTTATACCAGTAGATCAAGGGCAACTTGGTTTACCTTAACTTTTCCACTTGGATTCATTTTCAAGCCACCACAAGTGAATTGGAAAGTAAACCACAGATTCAGATTCCTGATCCACCCCACTCCTCACAGCCTTCATTCACCTGCTTTCACCACAAGCAACACTCATGGCAAAAAGTATGAGAGAAGACAGTATCTGCCATCAAAAATAAGGTGTTTTTTTTAATTTTGCATTTTCCTCTTTACTGAATTACCATTCCCCCAAGTCCTAAAGACGAGCGAAGCTCAACTACAGCTGATTATATGATCCCTTCAGCAGTTACGGTATCAGAAGTCCATAGACCCCAGCCAGAAATAGCCTGTTCAGATTTTAATCACTTCAACTCATATAGTAGAAAGTTTGTGGTTATAAATTAGGGCCCACTGCTTCTTGAAATCAGTGAAAAAAAGGGCACTGAGATCAGCCTTCATCTTGCAATAGAAGAAAAACCTCTTTAAGAGGAGTTTTAATTTCTATATTCAGTAAGAATTCAAGGAAAAAAACCAGTATGTTTTTCAAGCTGGATAGTGCTTTGGTTTATTTTCTGCTTTATAAAATAATCCTATTGGAAACATCTCTGTGCATACATTCAGTAACTCTATTCCAACAGAACAGGAAGCCCTATCCAATACTGTAGATAGCTTTAACAAATATTGAAAGGATTGCTCTACAAATACCACAGCTCTGCACAGCATTGGAATCAAGAGCAGTGCTGGAAGGTGAATACATCCTCCCCATACATTAGGCACCCCCTCTCCTTCCACATACCCTCACTATGCAGTAGCCCCCTCTATGTGGATATCAGCTTAGTCAATAGCAATATAAGGCAGATTTATAGCAAGACATGCACAAAATAAAACCGTGAGGAACATGCACATTCCCATTGCTAGTTAGATAATTGCTCCATTAAGGAATGAGACCATTGCCTGAAGTCAGTGGAAAGGGTTTTTCATTGTAAATGACTGCCCACAGAAATATCTATGCCTTGTACTGTGCCCTGAGCAGCTCCATCTCAGACAAACTGACTCCGTGGAAGTCATGAACGGACTCAGATGTGTGGGTCCTCACATCCTTGGTAAAGACCAGGCCCTTTGCACAGCTCCCATTCAATTTTTGGTTGGCTAGATGCCAACAGGAAAAACTGGAATACTGAATTTCTCTTAAGACCCTGAACAAACCAAAATTAAAGTCACTTGCAGACTCAAAACACACCCCTCCTGGCTGAATCAATTAGTATTTCCTGCTGCTGATACCAAGGTCTTCTTTCTGGAGAGCACCAAAAGCTATAAAGGAGCTGGATCACTCACAAGGGCAGTAACAATTCCTTTAATATGCAATCTTTAAACCACCTACCACACTCAGCCATTCATGTCTTTGATACTCATCTGCTGCTTTACTGAGGCCCTTTGTTAAGGCACAACATGATAGACCTGAAGCTCTCTAGGGTGAACCAATTTTCACAGAATATGGCTCTAACAAATTCTATGTAGCCAACTGGAAAATTAGGAACTGTCTTTTTCTCTCTGGAATTTATTAAGGTTGAAGTGGTCTTTATAAGTGTCTTCTCAACATGTCAGTGCTGTCTAATCAATTGAAGATAAATTAAGGGTTTGATCAGACTTTCTTTCACAGGAATTGACCTGATGATTAGAGAGAATATCTTGTGTGTTGCTTCATCCAGTGCAAGAAAGAAAAGAATTAACTGTACCTTGCTACAGGTGGCCAATTTTGGGTACTTGCATTCACCTGACCTATAAAGCACCACTCAATACTACTGTTGCCTAAGAACGACCGCACAACATACTTGCTTTGCATTTGACTTGGCAGGAGAATTGTCATAATAATTATTTAAATAGCTTAAAATTAGCACAACTTGAGGTGCAAAGGGGCAGACTGGACTGTGCAAACCCAAGCAGCACTACACAACACTGAGGTCACAGCAATGCCTCCTCTAAAGTCTTCCTGAGAGACGAGACAGACACCTGATTTTCTTCTCAAAAAGACAACATCTTAGCCTGCAAGCAGTCACATGTGGTTAACAGAGGTAAAACCTAGATCCATACCAAAGTCATAGAATCACTGAGGTTAGAAGATGCCTCCAAGATCACCAAGTCCAACAATTAACCCAGCACCACAGTGTTCACCACTAAGCCATAACCCCAAGTGCCACATCCACACACCTTCTGAACTCTTCCAGGAGTAGTAATTCCACCACTTCCCTGGGAAGCCTATTCCAATGCCTGACCACTCTTTCAGTGAAAAAATTTCCCCTGATGTCTATTCTAAACCTCCCCTAGTGCAACTTGAGGCTCTTTCCTCTTATCCTGTCATCATCATGCATTCAAATTCCCACCCCAGGTAACCAGCCATTTCCTAAATCAGGAAAAGAAAACGCTGGGAAGCCCACACCAGCCTTCCCTCCAGCCACTGCAGGGTCTGTAGAAATATCCCCTAAGGAGAGAGAAAGCATCACCATGAAAGCATCTTCCCAGCACCCACAGTGTAGTCCTTCCATTTCTTAACACACAGGGCAGGCAGACACTAAACTTAAGGCAGCTGCTTTGACTTGCTGTCAAGGAGTCAGAACCCCAGGCAATATTGACAAATTTGGTCTGATATCCTTCATTCTGAGATGCTTCTCCGACACACAGTTACTGCCAGTCTCCCATATACCAGCAGCGATCCTGAAACATTGAGGCATTCATTTCAGCCAAATTGTTGAAACAAATAGGAAAAAAATATAACCCACAGGAAAAAAATTAGTTTCTATTTGAGTGTAATAGATGCTCCTGGGAAGATAACCTTTGTGTATTTGTTGATAGAACAAGCTGATGATGTGACTGGGCCACAAGAGCAGCTAATGAGTTTCTGCAATTATTACAGAAGATCTGCTCAGGAGAAGCTGGAGATTAGTGTCATTGCTCAGGCCCAGGCATCCCAATTCAAGAAAGATCTCATTCAGACTGTAACAGGTACAGAGAACCATAGATGTTTAGTTAATCTGACAAAAGAAGGTTAGAAATAACTCATTTCAGTTTGCAAATGAAAGCCCAGTGGTACAATTGCAGTCTTGGAATAGATCAAGGAGATTACCAGCATCAGACCCTGCCTATTTTTACACTGATAGCCCCATGAGTTTGAGTGACCCCTGCTTCCACCAACAATGTGCAAGGCAAAAAGTTTGGGCCCAAGAGGATTTTTTTGCATTTGACTTCCAGCACAAACTCATTAGCTAGTTAAATGTCTAAGTGTTAGATAAAGGCAAGTCTGGAAAAACTTTCCCAGAGAAGAGGCAAAAATAGGCACCCCTTATTAAAAGGATCCCACCTGCTTACAAGTTCCTTGAACAGGACTGGGATCCTTCCGTGCACCAAGACACTCAGTTAAACTTTCAGCTGCTTCCCTTTTTCCCTGACCCCACACAGCAATTTGTGTTGATACCAACAGCCCCAGTAGCATCTGCAGAGCTGTTCCTATTTTTCAGTTTCCTCATCACTGAATATTTCCATGAAGCAATTTCAAGTTTTTGAAAAGAGGGAGAAAGCAAGTTTAACATACTGAAAAATTAAAAATTTAGAGCCAGAATTAAACTAATTGAATCTTATGTTAAATAATACAACTGCAGAAATGCCAGTGTAATTTTATCATTCATACTTAGTTTAATAAAACCCTCAGGCCTTTAATTTATCTCCACTCCAGCTCCATCCTGCATCACAAAGGGGTTTTGCCACAGAGCAGAGGTCAGGCTGCAGAGCACCACAAGCTGTAAATACAGCAACTGATTTCAGCTGCTGCCCCTGTGGAAATGACATCAGGATGCTCTTTCCTAAGGATAAATCAGAGATAAGCACAGCACCTGAGAGCTCATTCGCTTTCATGTTCTGTACAACTGCTTTGCTCTCCAAAGTGGGCATAAACTTATGCAAAGCAAGGATGGGGAAGTCTCAGCTGGGCTTGGCATCCAGCACAGTGTCCCCACCACACAGAGATAATTCAGAGCTTCTGCAGTTGCTGCTCATCAAGAGGACAGGAGAACAGCTTTCCTTTTTTCAATGCTGTGGTCCATCTCCTCACACTGCAAGGTGTTTAAGGCATCCTCAGGATTTAGCCAGGTTCATCAGGCCAGTTCCAAATCACCTGTAAAGGGGCAGGGCTGTGTATCAAGCAGTTGCCACATCTGACCCCAGGAGACAGAACAGCTAGTGCCGGAGCTTGCAAAACCTGCAAGAGCTGCTGTATTTTCGTCCCCAGACCTGTAGAGATATGACAGATTTTCTGCATCTTCTGGACTAGAGATTTATTGCACAGTTACCTGAGCCCAGTGTGCCAGCTGTTCCCCATTAGCCCCATGCCCCTGTACTCCTTTGAAGCCCTGTTTTGAGTTGATTGTCTCAGGATGGGAACTCAACATGTTCTGAAAGATCCATGTGGCACCACCTGCCTGAGATTTGAGTGGATTTTTATTTCACACATGAAGTCACTCAGTGAAACCTTCGCACTCCATATCTATTTCCCAGCAGGATTTACAGGACCCTGCATTTGAAGGAGTACTAATCTCTGCCAGTCACTCACCCCACTCAATACTCAAGCTCAGTCTGTGCACCAGTCACCCCAAAATGGAGAGGGTACAATTTTAATGATGTCTTTTAAGAAAATTTCAACTTCAAAAAGTCAACAAAAAAATGAACAGCTGACTAAATTGTTGCATGGTTTTGAGGAATTATTAACTTCCCTTATTGGTACAAGCTATGCATTTGTAAGCAGCTCAGTGTCTCACCAGACTCCTGCCAGACTGAATCATTTTAGCTGGAAGATGAGACACTGCAAAAGTTCAAGGTTGCCACAACAGCAATCAGGCTTTATGTATGGAAATACTATAGACAAGTGAGCAAAATATCTCCCAGCCTCAGGACACTGTTGGACAAAATTGAATCTCCAGAGCTGGGCACATGCAATCCACTGGAGGCGGTGATGGGCTCTGTGTGAGCTCCTCATGGGTCCATCCCAAAATGGCACAGGAGAACAGGGCTTTAGAACACATGGGATGGAGGGACTTGCCAGGTACCAAAGGGTACCCTGGAGACATCACCGCTTTCTTTGCTGTCAAGATGCCCTTCAGGTAGTTCTTACAAGTTTTCACCTATCCCAGGATGAAAAGGGCCATCAGAACATCCCTCCCAGGAAAGACAAAATGACTGTACTATCCTGCAGCTTCTGCAGGGACATCACAGACAGCAACTTGTACAGCTGCACTAAATAGGTACATATGGTCAGGGACCACCTTCAAAATATGACAGTTTTAATTATTCTTGCTCCTGTGCCAGACATATGGCATTTTACCTTTGGTTTGAATGCCATCAGCTTTTATTCCCATATTGTTTCTTTTCAAAACTTATTCTCTTTCCCCCCATTTTCATAATTTAAGCTGCAATGAAACTAGGTGGTTTTTTTTAAAGGAAAAGTTTGTTGCCAAACAAATATATCAATGTCATAACATGAACAATTGTGCAGCTAAAGCAGTGATGTTTTCAGGATTTATCTTACCTAAATATTTCATTTCTTCATTTTGAATTATGAACATCTTTTTATATAAGTACTGATAAAAGTTTGATTAAAAAAACTAGAAAACCACTTGGGGAAGAGGACTTCAGTCTTATCTAAAGGACAGATTTTGTTACTTACTGAAAAGCCCATGGTAAGATGATAGGTAGGTCATTTATTTTTGATAGTGTTTTTATTTTGGCAAAGTGACTATTATAAGTCTTGTGCTACTTTTGCCATTGTTAGATTAATATAATGAAACATTTACTTGAGTATAAAACTATTAGACATTGTCAGCGACTATCTGGGACTGAGTGTTCTGCAAGGATTTGGCATCACATGCACCTCCTTGTGCTGTGGGATTCATTGAGAGCTGTCAATACACATTTCCTTCAGAAACTCAGAAAGCATAAGAAACCCTGTGGCAGACAAGATGCAAGACTGATGAGCTGCAATCAGTATAAATTAGCACCTGCAAAGGATAAATCCAATACCCAAGGAAAGAAAAGTTATCTATTATGACTATCAGAAAAATTCCAGGTGCAACATGAACTTGAGAAAGTCACAAGGTAGTTATTCACTCACAGTGAGACCTCTCCAGCAACTGTAGCTTTGAAAAAAAGAAAATGAAAACAAAAACAACCCAAAAACCTAAAACTGGACCTTGGACACCATGAAGATAGGTGTACACCCATCAGGACACCATCCTTGTCAACTGTAGTTACCATGCAAGAGCTCCTGGAAAGCCCCCAGATAGTCCATTCCTCCAGATTGTGCTGGGAGACCCTGGAGGCAAACTCGTTCCTCTAACATGGGACACTTCTGATCTAACCATTCCTGACAGGAAGAATGAGGCTCCTGCTTTGGGGTTCTCTCTATTCCCCCCAGTCAGTGCTCTGTGTTGCCTGTGTGCTGGCCCTTGGCATCCCAGAAATTTTCCATCCATATTCTGATGTGCAGTCTTGCTCCAGCTGGGACTGCCCATGCCCTGATTTCTCACAGCTCACTCCCACCTGCTCTGGAAGCCACCTTGCCCGTGACCTGGGGTAACTCTAGAACCTGGTGTCTCGCCTTAGTAATCCAGCTAAGATGGAAAAGCCTCTCCCACATGCTGCTGGCTGTATCTGTCCACAGGTCCTGTCCATGCTGCTTGCATCAAAGTCAGATGCTCAACCCCCAGCTGGGCAACAGCTGGAGGTGTTGGAGGGCTGGCTGGAGTGGAAAGTGTTAGATCTGCCAGAGGAACAGTTCAGCAGGAGGTTTATGCATGTTGTACAGGTCCAACAAAGTCCATTTTCCCCCTAAGTGTTGCTGTGCAGTCAGGACAGAGACTCAGACTGGACTGGAAATGCTCTAATAGACCAAGCAGATGAGAAAAGGAGATTGGTGTCAAGGACAAACACAGCCCAGTGTCACCAGGAGCCTCAGCAGCACCATCTAGGTTATTAATTTCATTTAGATCGCCATGTTCTTACTACACCTGCACAATCCTGGTACCAATCTCATACAACAGCTCCTGTTAACTAGGAGATAAGTAGCATTAATTACCAGGAGGCATAAGGATATCTCCTTTCACTACTAACCCAGTCTGGAATGCCTAGATAAATACCAAGTTTCCTCTTGCAGGGGGAAGGCTCATATCTGCAAAGTGTTAATAGTCTAAAGCCATTTTCAAAATAGTTTTACCAGCTGACAAAATTTATCCTACATCTCAGGACTTTTAAAACAGCAGCTCCAAACATATTTCCCCCGACCAATTTATCAAGATTTATATCTGATTTGGGTTTTCTATTCCAGCTTGACTTGCCCAATATTTCAGCAGTCCATAATCAAACCCCGAGAGGCCCATGACTCGCAGGCACAACATCATCTGCTTTCGAGATACTCCTGTGCTGTGAAATGGAGAAGTAACTGTGCCAGGAAATAAGCAGGAAGAAAATATTTCATGAATACAAAAGAAATAATTAAAACTCAGCAATTTATTTGGGAACATGTATGTGCTTTTGTTGGTAGGAGAATGTCACCCCTGGCTTTTTTAATCTCAGGATGCACTGATGTATTGTGACACTTTGTGCTTTTCAGTGCCATGCATTTCCATCCATTTCCTTCCCTAAAGTGGGGCAGGCTTTCCAATGGGTTGTCACCATTTAGTAATTACAAATATAAATGTCACTGCTGTCAAATAATATAACGCACCTCACGCATCAGGACACAAGCTGTTTAAAATCAAGCTATTATAGCAAAGCCACTGCTGTGTGAATACGCCTTGATTAAATTCAGAGACATTAATCATTTTAAATAAAAACTGAATTTTGTCAATGCAGCAATGAACTTTCTAGAAGATATAGGACTGAAGTGATGTTTCCAGAAGGCACTGTTCCTCCAGGCATTGCTTTAGCACTGGAGAACAGTTGGAGTACATGATTCATAGCTGCAAAAAAGCAGTTTTTGAGAGTAAGTTCCATAGAGCAGTTGAGTATCACAAAACCCCTGAAAGCTGCAATCCTCAACATATGGCAACTGCTCACCTGAGCCCAAGCAGAGCCATCACAATCCAAGGTGTTGTCTACATAGGCACAGCCCCAGCAAGCCAAGGCTGGGGTCCAGGGTAATTGGTTTTACCACGCTGTCAATCCCACCCCCAGGAAGAGGCTTTCCTGCCAGCCTGTTCAGTGCCAAGACAGTTTCTATTTTCCACACTGTCAGTCTCAAATCCTATCAGATTTCAGGCTGTAGAAGATAGATTATCTCAGCAGCATTATGACAGATGCACTGCTGAGGATGTCCAGTTACTCAAAGAGAAAAGGGTAAATTTCTTCCCCTGCGTCTCTCTGTCTGTATCAGACCCATCTGCCATCCACTGACTGTTCATCTTGGTCACGCCTGGGAATGGCAACTCCACCAAAGGGTCTGCAGCACGCATTAATTAGGTGGAAACATGGTTCGATAGAAGGATTTAGTTTCTTTATCTTTCCAGATAAGGGATATCCTGGGAAAACAAGCTATGATTATTTCCCCTATATATTAAAGAAGTTATTCTGCATAAGGATCAAACTGCAGTCAGAGTAGAGCAGCCACTTGGCATGATGATAGATTGCTGTATCAGTCATACCTGTGAACCTTATTTACAGGAGCACCACAGAAAGATTTGAGCTGGCAGCTGTTCCATTTTGAGAGCAAATATAGCTAAAAAGGTTTTCTATTTTGCAGAATTTCCAACTTAAAAAAAAAAACAAACTTGTGCAAAACACATCTCTCTCCTCACAGTCCTTCAATTCCTGTCCACCCTTTACAATAAAGAGAAGCATCTTATAAGCATGAAGCATTTGCTAAAATACAGGCAATGATGTTGCTATGACTTTTCAGTCTACTTATGAGAGTCCAACTCTGACACCAAGAGCAGATGAAAGAGGAGAGAAATCTCATTTGAAGTCAGATGGTGCTCAGCCCCAGCTTGCTGCATGTGCAGCCAAATCAGAGGCTGTGTTCTGATTTACACCATCACTGCATCAGCTTGCATTTAAAACACTGGTTTGCCAGGTGGGAACGAGCCTTGCCCAGTTTGGAGTGAGCAGAGACACTGGTGCCAGCTATAGGGACAGCAGAAGATCCTTGGGACCATATCAGAACAACTGCAGCAGCTAACCAGCATCAACACCAATCTCAGAGACCAAATTTCCTACCCTTCCCTCTCATTTTAAACCCAGTGAGAGCTCAGAGCCCTCCCATGAACTGGGCACAGCCACACGCACACCCCTGCTGATCCCCCCACTGCCCTCTGCTGCTCATTCCATCACCCCAGTACAGCTGCACATGCAGCTGCACAGCAAAAGCAGACTGAGAAACTAATCTGAGCTAAAAAAAGAGGTGACTCTGAGCAAATAAACTCTTAAATTTAGCTTTGGAAGCAGCAGCAAGCTTCTAATGTTCTGCTGAGAGCAAGACACCTCCTAGCACAAAGCACCCATTGTGGCATGCTCAGCTCTTCCCTGGGGACGTGGGGTTTCTCTGCACTGACCTCATGCACACCAGCATCACACACTACAGAGCCTGTGGTCCTCCCTGGGCCATCCCCACCAGACCCTGCCACCCTCAGCAGACAGACACAAAGCATTGCAAGGCAGCTCATCTGACCTGCCCCAAAGGTACCCAGTTCCTTTATCACATAGCTTTAGCCAACAGCAAAAGCCCCTAGATGCTGGGGTTTACTTTTTTCTGTAAGCTTTCCTGATAAGCTGAAACACACATGGATATGTTCTACAAAATTTCTCCCTCTGCAGCCACAAAAAAGCAGACAGATAAAACACAAAAAGGCAAAATGTGTTATAAATGCAAGAGCTGGAGTCCACAGCCCTTCCCCTTCCATTCCCCAAACCTGAGTCAAGCACATTAATCAGCTCTGCAGCTCAGTCTCTTCTTCTTCATAAAAATCCATATCAGAAGAGAAATTGTGCCAGGACACAGAACATATTGACACCTACCAACAGGGTCAATGCTGCACTTGATAGCTAGAAATCCCTCCTCATTACAAGCTCAGGTCAACATTTGACTCCCCTGGCATCAAGTGGAGCAGCTCTACTGAAACCTGCATGAACTACAAGACCTCACACTAGCTCAGCCCTCTCTCTCCAAACATGTTCCCAAAAGGCCAAAGACCTCACCATATTTAAGCAGATTTGGTTTCTCACTTGCTTTGCCTAAGTAAGTCTTCTCCTGCTCCTCAGCACTCCTTAACAAGAGATTGAGCCTCACAGGAATGCAGCTTTTCCAAGCACAAGAAAAACTAGATCAGATACCACTCCAACTTACCACCCAGGCTCTCAAGCACCTCCTCTTTCCACAGCCATTCTCCTTTTCTACAAAGGCTCTTCATCCCACAAACCTTCCACCTAGGCTCCTCACCTACCACCACCCCTCTGAGCTGGGGAAGAGCCTTATTTAAACTCATGGCCCTTTATGATTTGTCAGGTGGTCTGCATTCAAATGCATCAAAAAGGCCCATCTCCACCTGAAAGCTCTTATCCTCACTCTTCTGGATTGCCCTGGGAGGAAATTGTGTGAGTTTCATGACAAATCATTTATGTTCCTTCACGGAGGAGAGGCCAACCTAGAGAAAAGGGCTGGTACAGCATCCGAATGGAAATACTTCTGGTGTTTTGGGTTTGTTTTTATTCTTTCTGGATAAAGAAATAGTTTTCTATACAGTAGAACTGTAAAAAACACTGGGGTCAAATCAGCAGCAAAGCATACATCTTGCACTAAAAAAAAATTATACATGAGATGTAATAAAAGTATCTGGGTCTCGCTCTGCACCTCAGTGATGGAAAAACAACCTGGACTCTGGTGTGTCTCATAAATCAGTAGCACAATTGCTCTGGGCTGAAGGCAGCAGGAAGAGCAGAGCTCAGCGTTGTCACCCAGTGTGGTGGCCAGTAGCGTTGGTTAGCAGCCACAACCTTCACTTTTCAGCCTTTCTTTTTAATGTGCAGAGTTAAACTAGTTTGTGTTATCTTTAGAAGCAAGGACATGTCCTCAGCAGTCTCCAGCACTACCTCCCTGTCAGTGCTTGCTGCTGGGTGTGATGAGGGATCCCCTACTCTTACCCACACATTACAAATGAAATTCAGAGTAACAACCATGTTTTACAGTCAAAGGGAACCTTCTCGTGGACCATTGCAGAAACAATTCTCTGCCAAAACATGGTTTTGCTCTGCACATGCAGCACATGAGTTCACTGAGACCACACAGGAGCTACTTGCAGGACTGGAGCCTGGAAACCCCTGTGCGTGGCCAGCTCAAAGCAGCTGAGTGGGATGTGCACCCAGCATGGATGTGCACCTGGATTCTCCCTCTCACAGCAGTCCAGACAGCACAGCATCCTACTCAGCTTCATAACTCCAGACAAGAGCCGAAGGAGGTAGCACTGTGGGTCTGAAAGCGCTCTCCCTGCCGGGCGGGCTCCAGGAAGCAGGAAAGAAGTTTTGCTAAAGCAATGGCCACACATGGTGCTTTAGTGATAACACAGCCATGGACCTGACCTCCAATCTCCACAAACATCATCCTTCTGATTGGAATCTGAAAATCTTTAAAAACCTCTTTCATATACCTCCATTATTTTAACCATTTAACCATCACATTCCAGTATTGATTAGAATGCATACCAATTATTTAAGTCAATTGCCTATTAAAATTCATTTCTGTTGAAAGGTCAAACCTTCAAATTGAAACCAGATGCAGTACATTATGCCTATCAGTACAGTGATCTGCACACCAGTTCATTACTATGTTTCTGCAGCAGTAATTTCTCTTGTCAAATTTTGCTCTGTATGCCAGTGTGGCTATTACAAGCTCTATTAATTAAGAGGCCTTTCCACTCTTATTAACAGAAAGTTTTAAATACTGCAGTCTCAAACAAAGAGATGTTAAAAGGCATCAGGGCTTAGCCACCTATAGCACGCAGCTCCTGATGTTCAGAAAAAAAGAAAAAGGGATCAGTTTTGTAGCTGATGTGCATTTTATTCAGTTGCAGAAGGTCTGGGGAGTTTTAAGACTCCTTGTAGCAAGTAACAGTGACAAGTGGCACCTTCCTCCAAACCCAGCAGAAACATCCCTGCACACAGGACTGCATTTCTTGTAAAGTGCAGTGACTTCTGGACAGCTCTTAATCCATTTGAAGCCCATCAAGAGGAAAAGGCCACAGGAATGGCCTCTCCATGTCACCTTGAAACCTCCCTCAACTCCTGATGAAAGGCAGCAGAAGAACAGCAAACCTCAAAGTAGCCTCTCAGTGTTTACACTGCCTTTTCCCTCAGCAGCCAGAGCTGGGAAATCCCACCCTGACTTGCTTTGTATTGTACGTGATTTGAAGGTCCTAGAAAAATAAAAGCAAATTACTCACAGGTTGCTCTGCCGCTGCTTGCACGTGTCTTGCTCCAACACACGTGCTACCCTTTATGTCTTTCTTTATGTGAAAAGATACAAGTGGCTTATGCAGCAAAAAGGGCATTGGAACACAGGGGGAAACATGGTATATTCTCCCAGAGTCTCAGAAGTGTTTTGTTTTCTTTGAGACTGACCCTGTAACTACTGTCCCAAGAGAAAAATTAGTTTTCTTGCAAGCTAAAAATCATTTGAAAGTAAGGCAGTAGTTCCAGTGGGAAAATGCTGGCTTTCTCCTTGGGAAAACTGAAAACAAACCAAAATGGAAATTTTCATTTCATTTTAAAAAGCCAACTTGTAATAGGACATTTGCATTTCTGCCCTCCAATAGCAAGCATGTTTTTCCTACTAAGATGTTTTTAAAAACATTGTGTTTTGATGGAAGGAGGGGGTGTTTTATAGTTCTGATAGGGAAATCTGATCTCTGACCATCTCTGAACATCTGGAAGTGTTTTGAGTTCTTTGCAGCCTACGTTCACATTTCAGGGTGTTAAAAGTTGCACAGATAAAGTCAACAAATTTTAAGCATGTTATGAGTAATTCAGTTCATAAAATCTCTCCCAGCCCAGGGAATCACTTTATTTTCACATTGCACCAACATAGACCAAGGCTGTACATTAGTTACACCCACTTCCATAGTTCTCCCAAGATTTCCTAATAACTCTTTAAGACAATCGCCAGGGAAAAGTGGAATGGAAAAGTGGAACAGAAAATCTAAGAGAAGAACAGCTGGTCTCACTGCCAAGGATAACTGGCAGTTCAGTGAGTATACACAGACACATCTTTTCTTTGCCAAAAGTTAAACATTTTCTTCCTAAAGTTCTCATCAGTTTCCTGTGTATTATTTCTTTTTGATGGAGGTCTATAAAATCTTTCCAATTTTCTTATACTGCATTTGCTAAAACAAGGATCCTGGCAGTCCCCAGCTGGTCACCCCAGAAGCAAGTGGGAGCATGTGGGTGTCACAGGGAGGGTGGGTGGGTGGGTGAAGGGGCTGCACCCAGAGCAGATGTCTCTGCAGCACAGCCCCTGGGAAGTCAGAAGGTGTCTCTTGAAACCAGGATCATTATGCAAACAACCCCAGAAAAGGGGTTGAGAAGGGGGAGAGGCATCAAAAAGCAAGAGTCCAATTTGAAGAGTCACTGTTGCTCCTGCCTCTGGTTGGGTTGGGCTTAACTTATCTCTCTTAAAAGTTATTTGAAAATAACTCTGTGGACACAGCCTCGAGGAAGAACCAGTAGAAGGGATCAAGCTGCTCTCTCAGAGCCCAGGATATCCCCAGCTCAGCTGCAGAGGCGGCTGCTCTAAAGGCAGATCAGGGCCTCTCTTGCAGTGGGATTTGTGACACAGGCACGATCCTGCTGAGCAGTGAGTGGCATGGCCAGGCCAGCAACGTTAGCAGATGGCGACGATCTTCCATCTCAGCACAAGCCGCAGGGCCGTCTCCGGAGGAAGGGAGGCTTGACATCTGCTCTTCCAGTCACACATGGCTCCGTGCAAGCAAGGGGATGATCCAGGAGCAGGAGATGCACTGCTCAGGGTGCCGCCTCCCCAACTGTGGTTTCTGAAGCCACTGCAAGAGGTCTGCAGGACCACAGCTTTTGGAGATCCCTGCTGGGGATTGAAACTGCTCCATTTAGTCAAAAGAAACCACGACAAGGGCTAGTAATATGGGGGTTAAGCAACAAATTTCAATATCATCTCTCCACTTCTCTTCCTTACTTTCTCAAAACGAGGGTGAGATAAGTAAGAACCCAGCCCTGAGCAGGACTTCACAGTCCGTGGCAGGCAAGTACTGCGTCTCTGAATGCGATTTGCAGAGGTGAGGCTTCTCAGAGTAACTTCCAAATGACCAGCATCAAGAGGTTATAACAATTTGGCTGAGTTCATCCCCACACCAGTGTGAGATGGTCCCCGGGTAGGGTACACAGCTGATGCAAAAACAATGCTACACTTGATCTTAGCTGAAAGGCCATTAAACAGAAATCAGAAGAGACTGGCTAAAAGCAATTTATGGGGTTACAAAATGATGTATTACATGCACCATGGCTCCAGGTTTGCAGTAATTTAGGCTGGTATTGATTGAGGAGAGACTGGGGCATATTCCACCACCTTTTTAATTTCAGTCTGATTTGGCCACTGCTTGCAGGTCAGCAGGCAGTTTGATGAGACAAAAACAAACCAAGCATTAGAGCAGCCTAAATCACATGCTTTTAGAAGTACCTTGTAAATAACTTTTAAGGCTGAACAAGGAGAACAAAATGAAAGAACTGGCTATTAAGGAAATCGAGACTGAAGTTTCAGGCTGAGAAAAAAATGGTTTCATGGCACAGCTAAGAACGAGTATCATTTACACGTACCATTGTTGCCTGCCTGTATTTTCCCAAACAAATATGTTGTCTTTTTCATCATATTACAGTGATAATTCTGATTCAATGTGCACTGATTAGATACCAAAATAAAGCCAAGGTTCATACTGTTTCTTACAAAAGCCTTTAATCATATCATTGCAGAAATGGGATGGATGACTTGCTAGGGTTCCAGATAATTCAAACCATGTAACGGTGTAGGATTGTCTCTATGTTCCAAGGAAAGAAACAGGCTGTAAATCTGAGCATAAATCTCTTATAAGGGTAAATCCAGGATGACTTTTCTCCTGGACATCATGATTACAGTACTAAGCATACTGGCACATGGAAGGTGTTAGTGAACAGTGGAAACCCACCAGTACCTGAAGTGGGGGAATTGCCCAGTGACTTACACTATGGGAGAAAACTTGTCACGTACCAAGTGATATTCAGGAGGCAAAACATAGGCAGAGAAAGGGGGAAGAAAGAGTTATTTAATTCTATATTATTCCTTTTTTATTCTGGGGGTGAAGTGGTCCCCTCCTCACAAAACTGCATTAATGTGCATGAAATCTCAGACCTTTTTCCCTTTCCCTTCGTAGAAATGTGCCCTGTAACCTATCAAGCATATCCACAGTCTCACAAGGTGAGAGGTTGGAGGAGGGACATGGTAAAGGGGGAAGAGTTTCAAACCAAAGAGTGTATCCAACTGCAAATTGCCTGAATTCAGTGTCAGCTAAAGCCCCGAGCTCACCTCTGCTGCATTTGCGTATTGATGGTGTGTATGTCACGGGCAGAGGTCTAAGTAAAGGAGATTGATTATGTCGCTTATACCAACCATCAGGTGTGGATAAATGGTTTACTGTGACTATCAAAAGCCTGAACTCTGATGTGCACAGGTAAAGAGAGACACAGAAATCTCTGATTGGAGTAATTAGCACTTTCCTGCAGAAGGCTTCTCTGATCTCTAATTGCATGTTCATTTTAGTTTTTTAATAGCACACTTGTGAAGCGATTTTCTGCTTGCTGCAGGTAAAGGGAGATGTGACCTCATATTCTGTCACACGTGTTAGTAAAGCAGTAGATGTGATGTCCAGACTTGCTGAAGCTTGGGAGGGAGCAGGAAAACGCCCTGCACCTACTTCAGACCAAGCAGTTGCTGAGGACTCATTTCATCTTTTCTGGCTAGCAGGGCATTTGATCAAATAGTATTCCAGGCAAGATGAAGTCCCACTGTTTTGGCTTATCATAAAATCAAACTGAATGGAGTGAGGGAGGATAACATCTTGTTCCATGGGCCTGTGGAAATTACAACCTGCTCCCAAATATACATGTGTTGGAAAGGCCAGTCTCGCCGGGCTCTGATGGACTCTCACAGCCGGCACAGAAACTGCAGGGCTCAGCTGCCAGTGAACCTGATTCCACCCTTCTAATAATTCATTGTACAACCAAATGAAACTACTTTAGCATCTTGTTCCTTTGTTTCAACTCCAGAAGTCAAACACCTCAAAAGTTATTGGCAGTTTTAATTAAAACTAGCTTTGAGACAGAGAGCAGCCCATAATGGTTATGGCTCATTCTAGATAATACTGTAATAACCCTCTCTCACATTAAATATAGCAGCAATATCGTTCACCGGAGATGAGGACATTAGCACAAATAATCAGCCTCACTGTTGTGGGGAGGGCACTGAAGCCAAGAGGGGGTCTAAAATGATTGTACAAAAGGCATTTGCTCCTGAAAAAGAGACATCCTGCAGCTCCCTGCCCTCTTCAGCATCCTTCCCAGAAGGCCCCTGCATCTCCAGCAGATTTAGTTCGAACCCCCCATACTATCTCAGCAACGTGCTGCCAGTGGGAGGCAATTTCCAGATTCCTGACCCTGCCTGGGCACTGGCTGCATTGTCTCTGCTGGACAATCTCATTCACACAAGCCATTTGTCACCAGCACAGACCTGTAGCAGGGAGGGCTCTGGTTGCCAATGTGGCCACAATTTCAGCCCTGCTCAGCTTTTCTGATTTGAGGCCCTGGGCTCTGCCCAAGGAGTTGCAGCAAAAGCAGGGCTCAGCTCACAGTTCAGTAGACCTTGATGATCGAGTAGGCTGATAAATGGAATCATTGCTTTGCTGCAGTTCAGACCTGGAGTGGCCATGATGCTCCAGCAGAAGGGTTTGGTTGGAAGCCCATGAGGCTCTGCCTTGGCCTGGAGATGCAGAGAGCCATGGCAGATACTTGTTTTGAGGCAGTAAAGCCCAATGGCTCTGCAAATGCACCCCTGATGCAATGCCTGAGGGGCATATTGAGGGTGCATCAGCAATACCTGCCTTCTGCTCACTTATAAATCCTCAGTGTGGCTGCAATGAACTCAAGTTCCTTCCTGTTGATTTAAACTGGAAAAGGCTTTTTTCCCTGGTGTAAATCCATTGAAGTTAACACATTCAGGGAAGCCACACGAGGGGTCAGTTTGACCTGGGGAAGTTCATATCACAGTCTCAGGTGTACATTGAAACTGTCTAAGTCCAATCACCTTTGTATCATCAGCCCAGTGCAATTTTATGAGGCAATGGAAAATTTAGTTGTTTCCTCACATGAATGAGAGCCAAATATTTGGTGCATTTTCTAAGGAGATATCTTAAGTTCATCTGAAAATCTTAAGACACTCTGATTTGGTTTGAAGGGGGCCTCTGGGGTACAATGAAAACAGTCCATTTGAAGGAACTCTGGTTGAGTACCACAAGGTAAATGCATCAAAGATCACTCATTTCTTTTTAAAAAGCACATTTCTATTCTTTTCCAAAATACCGAGTATGTGCATAGAGCTTGCTGAAACAAGTTTTTGTTCTAAAGGCCATTTCAGTGAAAAGGATTGTGGTCTTTTAAAGTAATGAAACAAAATAAGGCAGTATTCCTCCTTTGAGAAAAATAAAAAAAAATAAAACCGTCTTAGACTTTGTATTCCTTCTTCACTCTGTGCCTGTAATTATATAACAAAGACAAGAGAAAAACCCTTGGATTTGTACTCAAAATTTGAAAACATCTTCACAGGATTTTTTACAAACTTCTTGGAGAAATGCTTAGCTTTCCAACAGATGAGACATATCTTACTTATAGAACCATAAGCTCCTGCTAACTTGAAATCCCTCACATATGAAATGCACTTCAGTGGCCATTCTGTTCAGGAACGGTTCATCCTTGGGAAAATATTATTGCTGGAATGCTACGTGAGTCTACAGCTTAGAGCTGGAGGATGCATTTAAATTCCCTAAAGAGGCTTTAGGAATTCGTAATAGCACTTGATCTACCTTTGGGGGAGGGAATATGTCTGTTTTTGTGCTGCAACAGCTGAAAGCATTAATTGGCTGATCTTTTTGCCAGCAATTCATTGTATTTCATTATGTGCCTTTTATGTGTCTGTTCTGTTGCCCCAGTGCCTTGCTAAATATTTCCTAGCTGCAGCATGGCATCTTGAAAGAGGGAGGGGTGCTCCAGCCTTCACTCTGTTCCCAAAGAATGAAAGCAAAGTCAAAATTAAACGGGAAAACAACTATCACCACAATGATAATCAAACTGCACAAATGGCATTAGTGTTTTTCCTCCAGAAGCTCTGGAATGAGGCAACAAGATGCATGTCTTTCCACAAAATAATTATGTTATAATGAGACTGTCTTAATGTCTTCAGAAAGAGAAACTGTTGTTAAGGCTCACTAAATGGAAGTGCACAAGCAGAACAGGTAGCCTAAATGGCAGCTAGGCTTTCTATTTTCTTCCCCAGACTGGAAGATTAGGAGCAGTGTAGTCATAGCAAGATACAAAAGCAAAATCCAGATCTGGATTTCAGATTTTTCCTCATGAGGTAGAAGAAGGCTTCTGATTCAGATTGATTTTGTAAAGTAAATGTGCAAGTCTCTATCTGTTCACTCTGGTTCCAACAAGTAAATAACATCAGCCTCTCTGATCCCTGAGGAATGATGATTTACAACACTGGTAATGTGCACTGAAGAAAAATACAACTTGTTCCTGAAAACCACTGATTAAAGTGATCATAGCAAAGCCAAATAACTCAGTGCTTCCTCCTTTTATCACTCATACCTGCCTTACCTCTTGTTACTCCACTCAGCAGCACTGACTCTGATTTAATTTGCAGGAATGGGACTTGTCTGCAATGCTGATCAACACAATTCAGCCTTTGCAAACACTTGCCAGTGCCAAGGGACCTTCTGGTAATGCTTTTAGCAGAAATAATTTTAAGAAAATGAACTCCTAAAATATGAACTTCTATAGAGATGGCACCAGGCAAAAAAATTACAAAACCATAGTATGCACTGCCTACTGGGAAGCAGCACTGTGAAGGGCATGAGCTATTGAAGCAGGAGTACAGCCTGGCAGATCTGTTTAGTCCTGTCTCATCCGCGATTGCTGCCTCAGTCTCTTCCAGGAGTCTGTCATGGGGGAGATCCATAAAGAGCAAAAGCTACTAGTGATGGAATTGAGCATTCCATTCCCATTTGGACAATTGCAAATCTTTTGTTTGGTCCGTCTCCTTTCTCTGTTGCCTCTCTGCACTGCCCCAGATTTGGGTGAAATGCTTTTCTCATTTCCTTACACCCCACTGGGCGTATGTTATAGCCTCCATGGAGAGCAGGACTCGAGCACTGAGTGTGTAGGGAATGCTGCAGGAACCCAGATCATTTCACTTCTAGAAATTCAAAATTATAGGAAATTTGGGTTAGAAAGAAGTCAAGAGTTCCCCCTATCCTAGTGAATCTCCCTGGCCAGGACAAGGCCTGTACAACGTCATACCTGAAAGATGTTTGAGAAGGCTTCCACTGACAGACACTGCATGACTCCCCAGAAATCTACACTAATGCTGCCTCCACAGCCAGTAAAAATTTCCCCTCACATCTCACCTGAACCCACTACTTAGGTCCTCCATGGACATTGCAGTCTGTTTAGTCTCCCTACATCTGCTTTGCCCACATACATGGCATCTAAGACCCTCCACAAAACCCACACTTTTTGCTGGTGTGTTCTTTCATCTGCCAGAGATCCACCAAGATCCAGTGACTAGAAGCTGGAAAGTGACCTATTAGGATTAGAAACAGGTCTCAAATTCAAACAACACAGGTAGTTTAACAACTGTGACAATTTACCACTGGCTGTGCTGGCATCAGTGATGGGCAGTTTAAAATTAGGATACCGGAAGTTTTTTAACCATCGCTGTGTTTCAAAAAGGAATTAATCCAGAAGCATCCTCCACTTAGTGTTTACCCTGTGCTATATTATCCTATAATTGGTTATTAGGTCAGGATTGCAACCTGGCAGGTTCCTCTTCCTTGCCTGATTAGTGTTTCTTCCTCATTGCTCAGTGAAGGACTTGTTATTTTCCCCCTGCAGATCTCCTTCTCCTCTGAACACTCCCTCACAACACAAACTTATGCCCTCTCCCCTGACAACAATCCAGCCCTTCACATGCAGAAGAGCTGCTGTTGGCTCAAGCAGGCTGACACGAAGCTTCTAAATAATGAGCTGTTCAGTCTGACAAGCTTGAGGCAGTCGAAGTGTTTCAAACTTGGCAGCCCAGCCAATTCACCACTCAGACACTGTACATTTCCCTCCTGCCTGGTCGGCAGCCCTGCAGTGACATGAGTCATTTTCCTTGCCCTCTTCTTAAACCATGGACTTTCCTGGGGCTGAGCCAACACATGGCCCTGTGCAGAGGTGTGCCACGTGAAGACCTGGCTCGTGCTAGGACAAATCCTCCCCTAAGGCACAAGGAGTCTGCTGTGCCTCACTCTGGCCCTGGCACTTGGCTTACACAGGATGTGAGTTCCTCACAGGACAAGCCCTGTCTGTCTTCAGCTACTTGAAGTGCCTGTAAATCGACAGGGCGAGAGCCAAAACAGAGCATCACCCCAGTCACAGTGCAAATCTCTTATCCCTCTAGCACCCTCAGCTAGGCTCAGCCAACTGCATCCTGTGTCTTGGCCTCAGAAATGTGGCTCATTTCTCATATCAGCCAATGGTCCTGCTCTTGCAAAATCTGGTATCAAGGCCAGCAGAACCTGGCTCCTCATGTGAGACCACACATGAATATTGTACCAGGTCATGGACAGAGTAGTACGAGAAACACTAGGCAACATCAAACTGGAACAGAAACAGGGACAGGAAACTGGAAGGGTTTGCATAAACTCCAAATTAAACCAGACTCAGATGTCTGGCACAATGCATTAGGGAAGATTAAAAGAGTTAATCTGTATGGCTTTGCTGAACAGCACAACTCGACAGCGATAGCCTGGATTCAGAAAAAGACGAGAAACTGCACTCTGGTACAGGGAACTGGCATTAGAGGTGATGAGGTGACACTAGTTTGGACAATAAGAGCTATTTGAGCAATTAGGAATAGGATGCAGTACCTGGCTCACCTATATCTAGACACAAATCTGTACTGCAGGGGAGGAGGCTTGGCCTTCCCTTGTTACTTCCAGAGCAAACAGAGCAAGCACTTGCTGGGACTGCTTTGCCCTAGACACCACTGTATGTCCCACAGTGTCTGACAGGGACATTATTTACCCCAGGTAGGATACAGATGTCTTTGCAGATTCCTCCTTAGGATGGCTCAAGGCTGTATGTGGTGGGGCACTACAGGATATGTGGGTTGTTTCATTAAAGCTGGAAACATGGGCAACAAGGAATGCAGATCCCGGAGCACACGGCACTTCAGCTCTTCCGAGGATGACACTTCTTCCAACAGCACAGAATGGTTTACCCAAACCACCCAAAGGTTGTCCTCCAGAGTGGAGGAATCTTATCAGATCAGTTTCTGATTTCCTCTGCTTCCACAGCACAAGCAAGTATGCAAAGAAGTAAGATGACATTTGGGTTATTGCAGAGAACAGATAATTTAGCGAGATTAAAGAACAGCCTTCTCTCCCACAGAAACCATCTCTGCATGCCTGGGCAGTAACTTGGCTCTGCTGGAACGATGCTGCTCGAGCGCCTCTCTGTGGATATGAGCTCCTCTTTCTCACAGCCTTCTTAATCCATCAACTGATTTTTAACTTTGTTTTACTATTTTAAAACACAGAGCCAAATGGCTCCTATTATACCCAGGCAGTACCTCTGAGTTCACTGAACTTGGCACTGAGCTAGGAGTTGGCCAAGCCTGAGCTCCTGCAGTTTCATCTTTTGATGGTTTTATATACATATATGATACCTCTTAAAGCCTTTCCATAGTTTCCAGCAGCAGTATAGCTCAAATTGGAACAGACTTACAGCTGCCTAGGGCTCATAGAGTGACTGGGAATGAAAGCAGAGCTGGCAAGGGCATTGTCTTTGAAATAAGCAATCAGGTGCCTGTGTTTCTCTCCAGAACGTGCTGTGGAGCTCAGCACACAGCTCCATCACCAACACACATGTCAACACACTGATCATGCCAATTTTTCTGTATCCCTTCAAAGAAGCAGGAAACAAATGGCCCCTGCTGAAATCATGAGTAAAAACAAAGACTCTTCATCAGCCTCCTGCAGCTGCTTGTTGTTTTCCTTTCTCTGTGAAGCCTGCCAGCTCCTGGTTATCTTGGCCAAGCACATGATTAGAGTCTTAGAGCAAATTCTAACTGCAAACAAACAAGTACATCTTGAGATGAATACACACAAACTGGTGGATGCACAGTACATCTAACCGTTCAGCAGACCCTGTCCTGCCTCTTCTGATGCTAAGCAGGCTCTGCTCCTCTTCTGGATGGAAAGCAGATGGGGTAGAATTAAGGGCAAAGATCCCCAAGCCCTTTACCTTTTCACAAATAGCAAGAACTAGACCCAGTGCTGTTTGAGGGGCCACGTATTAGTTGTGCTGGCTTTCCACAGCATGGGAAGCAATGTAGGAATTAGGAATTCCTGTCCTGAGTAATCCCCTGTGCCTGGTTATGCCAGAAGGTCCATTGTTTCTAGAAGTACCACAGAAACAAAGCAATTAAATTGTATGGCTACCACAGGAAGAACAGAAGAAAGGATCAAGGATTGTTGCTTGTTCACTTCAGTGCTGACCTAGGTGGCTCAGTTTAAACAGGCATTGAAGGTGGTTTGAGCTAACCCATTTCGCTCCGCACTGAAGCAGATGGCAAGTGCTCACACAACCCAGTATCAATATCCGTAACAATCAGATGAGCTGTGAAGCTGTAATCTGTGGCAGATGGAAAATGACAGAACAAAAGGTTTTACTACAGCCCTCAAAGCCCTTCACAAAGGTAGCAAATAAGACAGTTTAATTCAAATAGCTTGTCCTTCTCCAGAGCAAAGCCAGGCATCTGAGACTGGGGAATGCTTCTCCCTTTTCCTACCTCCCCAACAGACTGGCTTACTTTATTTCCAGAGGATGAGCTGAAACCACTCGTCAAAACTGAGCCCAAAACAAGACAACTTGCTATGAGGAACTGAAATGGGACCTTGGCATGGGAGCACTTACACAGCTCAGTTCTGTGCTAAATCCCTGGCACCCTGCATTGATGCTTTGCTGAATCCCTGTGGAAGGCACTAGAGTGAGACCTGGAAAAAAAAACAACTCCCCCATGCACACAGATCTGAGTGGTTCCTAGTAAATTTGTCAGATTCCTTGTGGGTCAGGCAGTCATCCTGGAAGCAAGATCAGTTTCAAAAAGGCTGAGGATTTTTCAAGAAAGCATATGTTTGCTATGGTAGGGAATGGATATTTTGTCATCTCATATAAAGCCCTTCAGGTTCTAGAGGGCCCCTGATCACCTGAAGAGCAACAAAGATACCCAGTGCAAAATGCAGATAGACTCTCAGCCCCCAACTGAGTAACTGATATTGAGATGCTGCCTTTCTCCCACAGGACTACAGACCTGAAAATACTGACAAGTGAAAGACTGACCAGGAAGACTGCATACTTTTTTGCCCCATCTGTCAAGTATACAAGGCAAGCTACTAACTCAATACAGTTTTGGAGTAAGAAACAAATACATGGATGCTTGCCTTTATATTGTCCCTGGTAGTTCTTTGTCCTATATTGCCTACAAGAGGGATGTTTCAGCTTTTTATTGCCTTTGACCATTGTGCTGGTCATGCTCCTGGCCTGTCTTTGGCTCAGCACAGCCCTGACTTCTCTGAATCCCTCAACTTCTGTCCTGCTCCTTAGTGACATTCTTGGCTCTAAGACTAGTTCTAGCCTGACCTTAACCCAAAGAGCTTGTCTGCAGATTTCCAGGCTGCAATTCCTAAGCAATCTTACCCCAAAACTGCCTGCTTTGAAGTCAAAAGAAACAACTAGACTGCAGAACAGCCTATGTCAGGCCTGTTGCACTCTGCCATGTCACTGCTGCTTAGCACTGCTGTGCTCTGAGAGATGACACCTTCATGGCCAATTTGCTGTCTGCTGTGAAAGGACCAGGTCTCTTGTTAAGGACAAGGATGCTGCTGGCTGCCCATCTGGGTGGGAGCAGAAGATGAGACTCACTGGTGAGCCCCAACAACAGAGACTAGAACATAAGAGCCAGAAAAAATGCCAGTCCTATGAAGGGCAAGAGACTTACTGGAGAAAAAGTTTTATTAAGGACCATTGTTATTATCATAACATACCATATTGCTCTGATGCTCCAGGTCTCTGGGAGAGAAATTGAATAGAGCGTCAAAATATCAGTTCTGGATTATCAGTTCTCAGGACTGTGATAGAGCAGAGCTTGGCCCTCAGGATGCAAGACTGGTTACTGCTTCTTCTGTCCCTTCGCCTTCTGTCTCTCCTTGTCCATGGCAGCTGCGTGTGCCTTCAGCCGACTCCAGTACTCAGGCTCCTCCAGTCCAAACAGGCTCTGCTGCCTAACAAGGGGAAAAAAAGGGTGGTTAAAACAAAAACATTCCCCTACTGCTCAGACAACACCCCCAGGGGTCCCTGGAGCTCACTACAAATTAAGCAGTTCGACTTCTTGTGTCCAAAAAACCTCAGTGATTCCCTCATTCCAATCAACACTTGAGTTTACTGCTCTTGACAGCAATAACCACTGAATTTCTTATTGCCTGTAACCTCTGTAGACACAGGTCTCTCTGCAGTTATATTTGCACTGCTCTGGCTTCATCTCTCAGTACCCAGGGAACAAGATAACCCTGGAGGTGGTGTCTCCCCAGTTTTTCTGGTATAAGACAGGCAAGAGTCTTCAGTTTATGAGAAGGAGGGACAGAACTGGTGGCTGGTAGCATAGGATGAAACTTTCCTGCACTTAACTAACCAGATAACACCGCAGGATTCACCCTGGAGACAAGGAATTAGGAAAGGCTACCAGGTTATGTGTGCTGTAAGGTCATACCTGCACTCACCTGTTCCGTTTCAAATTGGAGAATTAAGGCGTAGTGAAAAGAAGATACAAAATATTGACACGGATCTGGTTCCATGTTCTCAAAGAATTCAAGGAAAAGGACCCCAAAAAGAGATGTCACAGTGCCATCTAGTGACGGCATCCATGCAATGCATCAGCTAAACTGCAACCTCGGGCCGAAAATGCTGGGCATCTCAAACCGAGGAACTTCCAACACAAACCTATTTAAACATCAAATGAACCCACAAATGGAGGAGAGGATAGAGGTACAAAGAGATCCCAGATGTTCCTGGCTTCGGGATCAAAAGGAAAACGCAGACGCTTAAATGACGATCACATTCTTTGACAGCCCGCTCAATCTGTGTTGCACAAAAGAACATTAGAACTAGCAAGCTGTCTCTACCTGGAATGACAAGACTGTCCCAGGCATCCTGACTTTACAGCTGAAGCTGTTCTAGGAAGGACAGAAAGGAAAGGAGGAAGGGGTCTGGGTGACTGTCAGGAATGCAGCTGCCTGAACATCAACCTTACCCAGACACAAATCTGTCACAGCATGCAGAACAACCCAGAAGATCCAGGGTGAGACCTTCAATGAACCTCAGCAATACTAGAGCTTTTACAATAACGCAGGTGCTCTTACCTCTCAGGTAGAATGAGAAACTTACCTATTACGTAAGAAAATGTTACATCTCTCAATCCATGGCAGGTTCTGCAAGGATTTGAGAGGCAAATCTGGTTCCTTTGGGAAAGCCTTCTTTAGTGGGTTGAAATCAAAAAGGAAGATGGTGCTGTGACTGGCTTTGTTCTGTGCCAATTCACTGTCCTGCTGCTGCTCATCTCCTAGACAGAAACGAGCCCAGTAAGCTACTGCATCAAGAGTCATCCAATAAGAACTATTAAGGATCAGTGTATAGCTGAATGCACACAGTGATCCTGTATCTATGACCACTCCAAGGTGCTACCCACCTCGAAGCAGCAAGCAGGAATTTACACTATCCACTGCACACACTGGCTGCCAGGGGGATGTTACTGCATGAGAAGGTGGAATACTGAAGCAGTAAACAGGCTGTGATGTGTCAGTGTTCATCAGGGACACTGTGCCATCCCAGAAGAAGATCAGGACCTGAAACAGCAAACTGACTCTTAGAAATCGATGTCAAAGAAGTGAAAAACATTACCTGAAAAGGACATGGAATGATATTCAGAACTTCACATCTCCAACTATGATGCTGTTTTCTTTGCCTGCCCCATAGTCATATGGACACAACAGATCAAGAACAGGTCATGCAGGGAACTTGGACTGAATTGCTGCAGGTTGAGATTGGAAAAGAGCAACAGGGCACAATAGAAATTAACCTGTTCCAGCCTTCTGAATGGCTGCTATGGTGAGTGGCTTTTAGTCCTTGCCTCTCCATGCCTGAAAACTTTCTGAGGCCACTTGAAAGGTCTGGCTGGACTTGTAACTTCCTCCCCCCATCATATTTAACCTTCATGACAAAAGCTTCATGGCTGACCCCTCTCCTCTTTCAGTGACTGTCCATCTGCAGAGGGTCTCCAGTGCCTCCCACCTCGGTCAATTAGAGGGTATGGGTGCAAGGGCATACTGAGTAAGATCACAGAAGAGAAACCCTTTGAGCATCACCAGCTACATGTAGACTTGTAACTGGTGCAGGAAATCTTCATGCTAAAAATAGTTGGAGGCTGGGATAGGATGTGAGAGCAGAACCATATCTGATTGTTATGCTCTTTATCTTCTAGGCACCCAGTTACAGTCATTACTGGAAACAAAATCCTGTATCAGCTGGGCACGTGTTCTCACCCAGTTCTTAAGAGATCTGGCAGTAATACTCACTGCACTGGGGAAGGCCAGGATGGGCACCACTGCACTGACAGTAAGATTTGGATCTTCAGGCCTGTGAAAGAGACACAAGTTTATGTCAGTGTTCCATGTACTTGGTACATCCTGAGAGGCTGTGATAATGACAATGACAGTGTGTGTGGCACACTGGCTGGCATAAAGTTTCAGCCAAGCCCCTTACCTGTGGAGACAAAGCCTGTCTCCTCCCAGGTAGGAACCCCCGAGGCCCATCCCTGTGCAAACCTGTCTAGTAACTACATTGGAGTTACAAATCTCCTGTCTGCCATGGAGGCATGACTCCATAGTCTTCAGACCAGCAGCTTCCCTTCTCTTCAAACCAAGGGGATAAGTGAACTCAAAAATGATAGAAAGATGGCAAACAATGTTTATTTGGACTTTTAGGGGAAAACTACTCTGTCAAGGGCAGAAGAGAGAATTAAAAATTCCCCTGGCAGAGACACAAATAGTTCAATGTCAGCTCTGGAGCTGTGCTACAAGTACTTGTGTTTCGGTGCACAGAATTCAGAAACACCCCTAATTTTGGCATAATCACTGGATTTTAGCACTAACAAAACCACACTTGCTGATGACAGCAGCATGGCAGAGCCATCTGGATAAAATCAGTAGAAGGTTCTCTACTCCACAGAAATCTGGGGCTCCCTGTTAGACCTGATCACTGTACCCATGGCTTCTTCGGTTGGAGTGAGGTCTATCAGAGTCCACCTCACCTGTCTGCCAGGAGTGTGATGCTGGACTTCCCAGCCCTGGGAGCTTTCACCAAATAGTAAGAGCTGTCTGTACATAGCACTAGAAGCTGCACGATGAGACAGACAGGATCTGTACCAGGACAACATGTGTCATCACTGGCAGCTGCAGAACTCTGCAGAAAGTGGACACTACGGATGAAACGTTCCTCTAGAATGGCAGTCACAGACAGTGGGTATCCTGAGGAAGGAAATAAAAAGCAACCAGCAATTTATTCAAGGAAAGCTTAGCTTGGACTGTGGCCTGTTCAGAGGAAGCAGCCACCAGAACAAGCTTGATGGCAGAAGATTCTTCTGGCAGGAGAATCCCTGCATCATGGTATGATGACACTAGCAGTGATGCCACAACAGTCTCAAAGATGACCTGAGAGTGCAGTGGCAAAGCATTGACTGTCACTGTCTCACAGCTTGAGGGCAAGATGACTGTCAGTCCTCGCTGCAGCAGTTCCAGCCCCTGAATTGCTTTGGATGGAAATGGTTCTGCAAGGACCAGGGCAGTCACACTCTGCTGGCAACTTTTGGCCAAGCATTTGATGGACTACTGAATCCGAACTACTGTTAGATTTATTTGTAAACTCACTACCAGCTGCTTGTTCACACTAAGCCAGAACCTCAGACTCCTAGAGAATGGAGCAATTCATCCACAGGATTGATCCCAATACACAGTCCCAAAGGGCAAGCTCACCTAGATGTTTATCCCAAATAGTTATTGTTGCGTCTTCACCTGCTAGTGCCAGGTACCTGGAGCAGGAACTGACAGCAGAGCATGCAATTGGAGCTGCACATGGCCACACAACATCAGGTTTCAGATCAGAATCTAAACAAAATGACATGAAGAGACACAACTGTAAGAAGGTGCAGAGCATTCTCTCTCATGGTACTAGCATCCATTTTCCCAATAAAACATGCACCATCCCGCAGTCTCCTCCCAGAGCAGCTTCACTAAAATTACTGTCAGCCTGTACAACACAGAGCCCCACAATCCAAACGCCAGCCTAACCCACAAGATATGAGTCAGCTCTCCTCCCTATTCCTCATTTCCCTGAATCATGACGACCTGGCAGAATGACAGCCACTGGCCACAGAACACTCCCACTCCCCATAGAATACTCTGCTAGAAAAAGCAAGACTTTCTTACCCACTTGCTCCTTAAGTAAGTACAAGCAGAAATTGTGGTTGCCATCCCAATGCACACCGATGCCAGCTGGAACATCTGATACAAAGCAGGGGGCAACAAAAAGAGAAGGAGACTGGGGACAAAGAAAGAAACAATCCAAGACACCAAAACACTATTAGAAAGCTCTCATTAGAGCTCTCATGGTTCCCCTGATAGACACTCTGCTCATACAGAAACTAAACCAGACAACCTCTCCCTTTTTTTGATTATTTTTATCTTGCCTATGTGCTTCCTTTTTAGTTTGGTGGTTTTGGGGGTTTTTTTGACGGAGGGGAGGGTTGGTTGGAAGGGGTTTTTGGGGGTAGGGAGGTTGTGGGCTTTTTTTTTAAACTATGGAGACAAGTTTTTTTTACTCCATACTGTTAACTGACTCATAAGTCTTAGCGCTGACAGTTTTACCCAAGCTTATGTCCTTGGAGATGGAATTTATAGAGTGAACCTGAGCCAGACACACTGACCTCTAAGTGGAGTTCAGTGTCATGCAAAAATGTGCTTCATAGATTAACAGCTTTTTGCCCAGTTGGATTACCTGGCTCTACTTCCATATCAGGTCCCACCTGTAGGACCTGGCTAGCCAGGAGGAAATGAAAGGTAGCATGTCTGAAAAAAAAAAATTAAGAAATACATATTAGAAAAAGGATTTGATAAGAACACAGCACTGTGACAGGACCTAGAGTGGCTGCCATGAAGCCTTGGGATGAAGGAGGCAAAGAGAAGACAGAGGCTTCCATCTACACTTGTTAAGTACCCTGTGTTGATGTCTCATGGACTGAAATCCTTGTTGGTGCTCCCACTCACCTGGGGATCTCCTCCTTGATCACACCCTTGGCCTCCAGATACTCCTGGTATGTGCTACGGAAGATTGCTTCCTGCAGCTCCCACTGGAAATCCTTTATTAGGTGGTTGTACCCCAAGCCAAGCATGCTGCCATTATCCACTTCCTTCAAGGCATCCAAAGGGCTTTCAAATCTACTTCCTGGATTAGGATCACAAAGGGAAAAGGCACAACCCTGGAGGAGCAGACACCATGAAGTGGGCACCATGGAGGTATTTTGAGCATCCCATCCTATAGGGTAGCATTGTCTTGAAGTGGGATACACCGCATCTTCTGTGGGACTTTCCATATCACTAGTCCATTTTCCAGTATTTGAAGGCAGGGACTAGGGCAAGACTGCTGAGGACCCTGCTCATCTTGTCTTTCTGTGGCATTCTCCCAGCATAAAATCTGTTCCCTCCACATCCTCAATATTTTCCCATAAATTCAGAGTGATGAACTAAGGGTAGTGTCAGGGTGCAGGAAGCAACTTCCTCCCTCTCCAATGACACTGAAGTCAAGGATGTATGACACCCACTTTGAGACACACTGAAGTATTTTGTGCTGACAAGGATGACATGTGAGATGGTCTGGTAGGAAGCAACTCCCACTACAGGATAACATGCAACTAGAAAGAGAAGTCAGGAAGGGACCATGGAGCATGTTACTGAAACTTTCTGATCTGTTCTGTATTTATGAGACCCATGATTCCTTTGCCACTTGAAACAGGCTGCAGGTTGGAATACAGATGAATTCTGACCTGTAATGGGTTTGGGTGGCTTCACTGTTAGCAGCAGCACTGGGAGATTCAGCTTTGCAACAGCTTGGTTTGCAGAACCAAGGGACTCCTGCAACAGAAAAGTGTCCCTCTGAGAACTGCATTGTGCACTACACTCGTGAGTTTTCACCTGTTCATGGGAATCAAATGCTTCCTAAAGAATGTGTATGCAAAGGTTGGCTGGCATTGCCTAGGAGAGACTGGTTTTAGGCTCATTCTTCAGGCCAAAACACAGAAGCTTGAGAAGGTCACTAGTTTCTCAACATTACAAATTATGTCCTGTCCAGATTCCTAGTTTTGTGCCATCTCTGAATTATTCTTGTTTCAGTATAGGCCTGTATGAGACACAGCAGTGCTCAGAAAATAAAGGGGAAAAAAAGAAAGAAAAAAAAGTAAAAGAAGCAGGGCTAAAGGTTGCAGAGTGCTGCTGGACAAGAACCAGATTTTACTTCACAGAGCCCAGGACTGGAGCAGGTGACTTATATGCTTGGCTGGGAATGGAAAATTGCAACAGAGGAAATGCCTGGGTGTTTGCTTTTGGCTTGGCTAAATTAAGGGGGATGTTTGCCCTGAAGACAGAGATTAGAAGGAACTCCCTCTTAAATGTCCAGGAAAATCTTTGCTGAAGGAAGAGGAAAGAGGTAGGAGGTAGGTATCACAGAGGGTTAGCTGCAGGTTAGTTAGAGGCCACTGGGCAGGAGGTGCGTGTGTGTTGAAAGGTGAAATCTAGTAGAGTGAAAGTGATAGATGAGAGGGTTAAGCACTGACTCAGCATTTAATATTCCACATAACAGCTCAGGACAGTCACTGAGGCCAGTTACCATCTCTGCAGAACTGTCTCCATGCAGCTCCTGAGTTTTCTGCCCAAGAACCAGATGTGACAGTAGTTAGTGCAAACAGGCAAAGACTCTGCTGTGCTCAGGCGGGTCTTGCCATGACTCCACCAGGCTCCTTTTGTCAGTAGTCTAAAACACAAACCCTGGTTCAGGGCCAGACTCCCAAATGGAGGCATCCTGCCTGATTCCCACTCCTCTTCACCTTCCCCCAGTAACATAAGGGAGAAGCCCTATGGGAATATCCTTACACAGGCCCCCTCAGATGGGGCAATATTACTGAGAAATCAGCTGCCAGTTTCAGGGAGGGACAGCAGGAACACTAACCCTGGGACCAAGGGAATCTCATTGGAAAGCCTGTCTTGGGAGAGTAAACACATCCCAGTAACACAAAGGCCTTATGAAATGTGGGATGGGCAGCTGTAGAGACACACACACCATTGCCTTGGGCCAACAGACTTGTTCAGCCTGTATCGTGCTGTCACTGTCTGCAGCAGCAAGGCTTGGGGAAAGACCTGTGGGCAAAAAGGTGTTAGAAAAAATAGCACAGTAGGAGATGGAGTTGTTTTGTACCGCAGATGTGCAGCTTGGCCTCCTCTCACTGCAAGTCAACCCTGCTGCATCTTGTGGGTTCTTTTCCATCTCTATCAGCCAGGAATCCTTAGGCAATTGGTAGATCTCCAGCCAAGCTTTTGTGCTGTCTGCATTGGGAAACCATGTTGAGAAATTAGAAATGAGGAGAAAAGGTCTTTCAAGCAAGAAGCCTCTGTTATCTTGTATTTTTTTAATATAAAATCTCAGCCTCCAGCTCAAGTCCCATATCCACCAAAGAAATTCCATGAAGCTAACCAGTCAAGAACTTGACCTGTAGGCCCTGAGTAATAGAGTAGAAAGTAGAAAGTGAGATGTGGTCTCACATTATATCTCTGTAGATGCTACATATCTCATTATCAGCAGATGTCCAGGCAGCTTCCACCAAACATGGATCCGGAAAATCTGCCTGCAATGGATTGACAAAGGCAACTGCCTTTAAGCAGAAGAATGTTGTAGCAAGAAATTTCTTGTAGTGTTTTCAGAGATTATCTATGCTGTCTGGCTTACGTCTACAGAGAAAATTCTTCAAGTCTACACATTTCCAGTGTAAAAGTGAGGCATGACAAACCAGAGTTTGGGACTCCTGAAGAGGAGCGGGAAACCTCCTTTCACTGAGCTTTCTGGGAGCTGGGAACTGCACTGACTGGTTCCAGACAGCTTACTTTTGGAAAGACCTGATCCACACCAAACCTTTTGGAGAGGACAGGGAGTGGGGGAAGCAGCTCTCTAAGCTGGAGGAGGAACTGGGAGGGTTATAACAGGACCCCTGGGTAGCCAGAACACTCGCAGCATTTTAAAAGCATCACTGCTGGCCCCTCTGCTGTGTGACAGAAGGCAGCAGTTGTCACCCAACACACCATGTTTCTGCACTTGCCTTGCAGCAGGACTCCTGCATAATCACCACCCGGGGACAGCACCACCTCCACACAAGTGCTTCGCTTGCTGATGTCCCTCTGCCAAGGGAAAACAGGCTGGCATCAAAGCAGGTTCACTGATTCAGAATGCTCCATGGCCTTACACAGCTCTCAACAGGCTGAAAGCCAGGCAGATTGTTGGAAGAACAGTAATAAATATTGGGCAGCACTCTTGGAGTGCTGCTGCCCATAGCAAAAATTCCTGAGGGCAATTAGTACTCCTCATGATTTATTACTTACCAGCCTGTGCCCAGTGTCTATGGAATTAACTCAGTACTTACCACTTCATTTAGGACTTTAATGAGCAGGAAGCTTTCCTTATGAAAGCAGAAGAGTCGGACAAGCCCTGGAATAGAAATACAGAAGTAGCAGGAGGAGGGAGAGAAAAGTGAACAGATGGTAGCCATGCTTTTGGGAGATGGATGTTACAACATGTACAGGAGAGTGAACAGGACTACATTTTTTCCTGGGCTCAAGAAACAACATCCCTCCGTTTCCAGCACTAAACTTTTGCTGTCTTCCTTATGCCAGCACCAGCAAACACTTGATTGTGCATAAAGATGGATAAGCCAGTTTGAAAAGCATCTCCACCAAAACTGATAGGTTTCAGATGAACCAACAAACTAATCTATTTTCCACAGGGAAATTACAGGTGCAGAAACAGGTATGGGGTCAGGAGGTCATACCAAGCAATGGCTCTTTCTGTCCAGTCCAAGGTGTTTCTAAAATTTACTGTGCTTCACCCTCAGCTCCGCACCTGCCTCTGCTGCTCCAGAGAGGACACCAAACCCACACCCTCTGCTAATCACAAGGCCCTAGGGCCACTCTGTTACCCTACAACCTGTTAGGTATCTAACGCCCTCTTTGCAGGACTTTCTAGGAAACCGGTAAGCCATCCTAATGTTCCTCCTGATTTAACACTCTTCCATAATGCAGCTGCCAATCCAGCTCCAGAGCACAATTACCCCCGGCTAGAGCAAGGAAATCCATGTCACACTAACCCATCTCATCCACAGCAAGCAGGACATGGCACTCGTTTCCCAAATCTGAGGCATGGATGGCACAGATCTCTGTCTTGACTGCATCCCAAGCACAGACATCCTTATAGTCACACGTGTTGAAGGCAGAGAGACCCACAGACAGACCAACAAAGACGTATTTTCCAGACACTGCAAGGCAATTGGCTCTTCCAGTCACCTGCCGAGAAAGGAGAAGGATGAGTGTACCTGACTGCCTTACCAGCAGACGATACATCAGCCATACTAACAATATACCCCTGACTGTTCTAACAGAAAATGCCAATTTATTCTACAGGGGGAAAATTTTGACATGTGCTTTCATGAGAAGAGCAGGGGAGCGTCAGAGAGCAGACTCTCATCTCTGTCACAGCGATTGTTCTGTGTTGGGCATGAGAAAGTTTGTTCCCACCTTTCTCCTTCCCATAAGCAGAAGGGGCTTTAAAGGCCAAGAACTCAGGAGCACTCAGCCTTCCCACTGCCAGTGCAGAGCTGTGCTGGGATGCTGAACTCCTCCAGACAATCACAGAACACCAGCAGTCACCAGTGTATCCTCCTGGATTCCCCACATAATGATGGAGAAGGCAGCATTGTCCTGCTGCTCACAGTGCTCCCATTGGAGTATTCAGCACTGCAAAGAGCTGAGTTGGCCCATTTATGTGCTACTTGCTAATTTCCTTTTCAGCAAACAAGGGTGGAGCCAGCCTGGGAAGGACAAGGTGAATTTAGTGTTTAATACCTGCTTCTCTCTATACAGAGAGGTGTGATAGACGAGTGGGAAGCAGAACCTGCCAGACAAGCTTAGAAGCTGCTGGCTTTTAAAGTGAACTAGTGAGATGGTTGTGGATTCTGAGGAAGGTCGTGAACAGAAGAAGGTAAAATAAACTGAATGGATATTCTTTGGGAAAGCTGCTGCAGAGGTTAGTGCCACCTCTGCTGTGAGGGGCTTCGTACCTGGAATTCAGCTGTAGGAAAGCATTTTGTGGGCTGGACCTTCGGTTTCTGTGCTTCTTGGAGAATCTCCCTTCTTTCAATGATTTCCATAGCACTCTCAAAGACCTGCATCACCAGCTTGTTGATCATCCTGAAGGGCTGAGGCAATGCATCACGCTTCCGATCGGGATCCTGCAGGAAGAAATCTTCCTCATCATCCTTTATCCAGTCCTTTTCAGATGGTGGGGGAATCTCCAGGCGGTGCCTCCGGTAATTCGCAGCCATCGTTCTGCCCTTCCAGGTGCAAAACACACCACAGGTGCAGGAATCACCCTGAATGCAGAAGAAAGAAGAGTCCTGCAATATCAACTTTCATGAGGTAATGGGGGGAAAGATGCTTAATGATCTCTTATGGGGGGGTTCCTTCCAGTATTGGTAGCCAGAACAATCCTGTTCTATACGGCTCATTTCTACATGTATCCCCTCTGCTACCCAGGGGTTTTGTCCTGGTCTAGGAATACCAGCCCCACAGGAATCTGCAGGCTGCCTACAGAGAAAAGGGAGCCTAAAAACTTCGGCACGAGTTTGTATAAAAATTATGACAAAGCGTCAAAAATATTAGCTTGAATTAATAGACTTATTCGGCCTGGGAAAAAAAAACAGCAACAACAACAAANGCGACCAGCTCTTCCGGTGAGTGCGGGCACAGGGGGACTCCCTCGGGCCGCCCCCAGCTCCGGCAGGCAGCGCCCCCCCGGCCCCGGCCGGCCCCGCACACACATCTGCCCGGGCGATCCTTCGGATCGGGCCTTGAGCTCGGAAAGTAAGATTTACTGTGTCCCGTTCTGGGCTCCTCAGCACAGGAAAGACGAGGAGCTGCTGGAGAGGGTACAGCGGAGGCCACGGAGGTGGTGAGGGGTCTGGAGCATCTCTGTTAGGAGGAGAGACTGAGGGAGCTGGG